>CM030361.1:86817327-87109409 GCA_017893485.1 Hemerocallis citrina
TACCTTGCCCCAACTTAGTAACGCTCGACAACCGAACAAAGAGAAGGAAAGGAAAAGAGGCAAATCTTATTCATTAAAAAAAATGGAATTACACAGGTGGTTTCCAGTCCGCAAAAAGGGCAGGGGTACAATCAACTCGTTAACGACGCTTCAGCGCCGACCATTTATCGCTGATGGGGGTCGACCTTTTCTCGTGAGCCGAGGCATCTAGCTCGGCTGTCACTTTTCGCTTCCGAAAAGGAATACAAAATACGATACACGACTAAGCCCAGCGGATATTTTTCACCATCCATAAGCTGTACGGATCTGCTTGACTCATCATAATAGTAAATAAGGCAACATACTTGTCACGCCCCGCTTTCCGGAATACGGGAACACAGGCACGTAACTGAGGCCTAGCGAATGATATAAGTACGCCAACTCATATCATCCATAAGTTGTACCAGTCTTAACTCAACAATATAAGAAAAATTAATCACAACCACGCAGGAAACATGATCACATAAACGAGAATGAAATTCAATAACCAAATCTGGAATATAAGAACTTACCAAATAGCTCGAGGAACTCCTGCTCCAATCATAGAAGAACTGCTCACCAATGCCTTCTGAAAATTCTCCTTGATTACCTGTAAGTTGCTCATCTAAAAAGAGGAAAAAGAAGGTCCTTAGAGCAAGTCGTGGACATGCAAGTGGAGAAACAGAGAAACAATGGCAATATTAGTATAGCAATGAGTTCAATAAACGATGAAATCAATAGTGTTAAACAGTGACAAAGAGATAATAGTATAATATGCAACAACTATGATTTATCACGATAACGATAAACAATATCAATAATGGCAATAATAACGATAAGACTGTTTAATAAGATAACAATATGCAATGATAATGTGATGAGAGCCTTAGGTCTATTATTCATTTTTAAATCCTAGCTAATGCACGTACTACTGTGTCCCATGTGTGCCGTACTACAGGTTCGATGCATACAATTAATTTCGTTTAGACTAAGGTGGTAGATTCTATAGTTCATGTACTCGGGAACAATATTCAATAATGAACGATGACCGAATCAATCGAGATACTGAAGTCAGTAATCTGCAATTAACCGATGACCGATATAACCAATAGACCGATAGACCGATAGACCGATAATTAGGGAAACACGGGCCCCTCTTCCGAGTACAGTCACTATGTCATCAACTACCTTAATCAACCCTTAACCCCGGCTTGATTTACTTTCTTTATTCAATAAACATACAATAATACGGTTAATAAGAGACACTAGTAAAGGTGACAAAACAACTCTAAGATCATGCAATATACTATATACAATTAAATGCACCAATATAACATTATAAACACAATTGTACATTATAAAACATAGAATCCCAATTCTGGACAGCAGTAGGTTGTTGTACTAAAATCAGAATTCCCATTGCTACAGGACAGCAAATGTGGATCCGTCAGGTGGTCTAGAAACTAGACTCACGCCCGGTTCCAACGCATACTTAAAGTTTACATTCCGACAACGGTAGCTAGGCAAAATTCAGTAATCTTTATAGATTTTAGTTTCTGGCTAGGTGTCAATGCTGACTAATTTCAATCATAAAGGCAGTAAATAATCATTATAAAAATCAATAAAAATAATTTTTAATACCCTAAACATGTTATCTACAAATCTGGAATTTATCTTGGCCATATATGATCATTAGTCCACTTAATTTATCAGCCTAACATGTTATATACATGAATTTGAATTTACAGCGCAGCTGTAACAAAAAGGGTCATAACTCGGACGATATAAATTGGAATTTGGAAATTCTGGTGTCTATTGACATCTAGACAAATAGGGCTACGTTTCATCTTCATGAAGTTTCTGATTTTAATGAAGTTATTTAGGTCGAAACAGCACAATAAGATTCAGGTTGGCGTAATTTCCAGAATAGTCAACAAGTTCATTTCGAATAAAACGGTTAAAAGTTAAGAATGATAAATTGGAGTTTAATAATCATACATCACAGCGGGTCATTCCTATGTGAACATGGTATTAAGGTAGATGATGTCCATAATTCTACTATTTACAATTCAACTAAATCACATAAACAAACAACCCTAATATACAATCCACAATAGTTGTCTTTAATGTCATGATATGAAATGTGACAATAATTTCCTGTTCTTATATTCAATAACTATAACTACATGGGTGTATGTAAGATCCTTATACATTAGAGGCAAAAAAAAGGCACGAAGTCGAGATTTCCACTTGGATTCGCTCGTGTAAATCTGTAGTATCCCAACGATAGATACAATAACATTTTACGATATTCAATAGGATCCACTTGCAGAATTCAATAAAAACATCGAATATGATACAATAAATATTCGATAAGAAATGACTTTCCTTTTTGACGAAGAATCCGAACACGAACCAATACGGGATGCAAATCCCGAGAGACGAGGCACTAGCACGGACACGTGCACATACGAGACATGTACAAACACCCACACAAGGTCATATCCGGAGCGGATCTTGATGGAAGATCAAGATCGAGACAATCGGACGGCTGGATCTGCTTCAATCCGAGTTGAAGATCAAGATCGGATGGACGGCTGAGATCTGATCTAATGTAGGAGATCAGATCTGATCAAATCAGATCTTGATCGAATCCGACGGTCCAGATTCAATCTCCCACTCTTCTTCTTCCCTCCTTCTTCTTCACGGTAACAGAGAGCGAGAGGGAGGTGCAGCACCGGCGGGCGACGACCAAGGGGGCTGCAGGCGTTCGCAAGCAGACGGCGGGGAGTGCCGGGGAGCGGCGACGATGGGCTGCCGACTGCAGCAAAGGGGAGCATGGCGCAGCATCGCGAGGAGGGAGGAGTGAGCGAGCGGTGGACTGGCAGACTTCGGGGTGTAGTCGCAGGGCTCAGGGTGAGCGCACTCGGCTACGGCAAGGCACGGCGGCGGCGGCCCGAGCGGGGGAGTCGCGAGGCAGTGGGGCGAAGTCGATGCAGGGAGGAGATGAGAGGAGGACGGGGATGTGCAGCGACGAGGAAGGGGGTGCTGTGGTGAGACTGCGGAGGTCGACTGGATGATCGGTGGTGAGGGGGCTACGGGATTGTGAGGCGGCTGACGACGATGGGGATGATGAGTGAGAGCGGGAGATGGAGGAAGATGAAGGGGTGCACTGGTTTGGGTTCTGTTGGGAAACAGGAGAGGGAGAGAGAAATTAACGGGGAGAGAGGGTAGGGGTTTAGTTATATTAAGATAATAAGTAAAATATTAAATAAGGGTAGTTAGAGATAGTGGGATTGTGGTTAGGGGATGTGGGAAGAGTGGAGAAAAGTGGGAAAATTTGTATACGGGTGTGTGTATGGGTTTGTGGGTTTGGGTTTAGGGTAGAGTCCAATAGGAGATGGTCTTGATTATTGGGCTTCAAATCAATTAATTAAATAATATAACATATATCAAAAATCAATGGGCTAAAATCCAATAAGGGATGGGCTACTCTTTGGGCTTCAATTGAATTCAAAATAATTAATAAATGATAGGATGGATTAATTTAGGCCTCAAAATAGATAAATAAAAAGAAGTGGGACAAGATTCAAGTTTGAATATAAATTTGGGTTCAGATTCAAGAAGATTTAAATGCATCCAAAAGAATTTATACGGAAATTAAAATATAATAATACATGGAGAGAAAGAAGGAACTGGAAATCCTTATAATCGGAAACAGGGGTTACAATACTTAACCAGGCAAGCAAAAATAATCATTACTCAACAATATTTATTGCATCAATAATAAATATCCTAATAAATACTAGATTCGAAACAAAACAATAATCATGGGACAATAAGCCCAAATACAAGTCTCAATACAGTTCATGAAATAAAATAGTTCATCAAACATTCAAGCAAATTATTCCAATTGCGCATCTCAAAACTTTTGCTCACCAACTCCAGTAGGCAATTGATCAGCAAAACCTGCTCATATGGAAATTACAAGAAAAATAGGAAAACAAGAAAACATAATGCCCGTTAGTTGCAAGTGCGGGCCGCAAGCAATACAAGTAGAAAAATAAAGGAAAAAACTAAACTAAACAGGTAATACTAACATGGAGAGGGTAGCAAATATAACAGTTTACAGATAACAGTAAGCAGTGTAGTGATAACAGGAGAAGCATAACAGTAACAGTAAGGATCAATAGTAACCAACGGTAACAGTAATCAACAGTAACAGTAAAGTCCACAGTAACCATAACAGGATGTGACAGTGTAAACAGTTACTCTTATGCCTAATGTTCATTACTAACTAGGTAGCACTTCATGCGTCCCAGATTTTACCACATGGTTGCTACAGCAAATAGTTTCGTTTTAAGATTTTGTAGTGGAACTTCTATAGGGCAATATATTCAGACAACAGTAACAGTAACAGTTTTAACAAATAGTGTCATGGATCATGCCCTCATGCATCCAGAGATAAACAGTAGGTACCACAGTAAAGAGTAGGGAAACGAGTCCCTTTTGAATATGTATTTCTATATTGTCCACTACTTGATCTTTTCCCTTAAAAACCCTAACTTGATTTCTTTTATTATTAATAAACATGCGTGAACGAATACAAATAGGCTAAAGACATGGAAATAACAAGAAATAAGTCTAAGATGAAATAGTGTACAACGACTGATAAAAAAACAACTCATAATGGTCAAAACGACGAAATTTTTTAGTTCTGGATAGCAAGACACTACTGTACCAAATCTGAGATTCTCATTGCTACAGAATAGAAAATCTAGATCTGTCAGAAAATTCAAAAACTAGACTCTCTGCTGATTCCAGCTAATATATATAAGTCACATATTAGCCACAGAAACAGGGTTGAAAACAGCAATTAATACAGAAATCGTGTTCAGCCAGAAATGCAAAAATCTTATTTATAAGCATGAAAAGAGTTTAAAATCACCGTAATTAAATCTAAGAAAAATCTGAAAGATTTCCTAACATATCTAGTATCAAAATATAAAATATCATAAAATTATATTACAAATAGTATAGTCAACAAAATTGGGAAAACAGAGTAATGCAACAAAATCTCAATTCTGAAAGTTCAAACATAGCAGTAGCAAAACAGAGATAATTCATAAAATATAATTCGAAATCTAGATCCGTCAAAAGGGTGATAAAATAGACAAATCAGGCTACAGCTCTTATTCACAAAGTTTTCATCAAAAACGAATAGAATCAGGTTGAAAACATAATTCTTTATTGAACAGCATGCAGTTTGCAATATTTCCATTGATTTCAAAAGCATGAAATGAGATACAAAAGTCATTAATTAATTCCACAAAAATTAGGAATTGCTTCCAGTCATATCTAAACATACTCAACAAAATTTAGAGTTCAAATTATACTTTTAATATCAGTTTTAAAATAAAATTCCATACAGAATACATATAGTTCAGAATCTGGAATATACGATATGACTGTAGTAAAATAGCAATAACTCTTGCATCAAATATCAGAATTCAGATTAGTCGAAAGTTCTAAAAACTAGAAAACAAAGGCTACAAATCATGTTCACAAACTTATTTGTTTTATTGATGTTAATCGGGTCGAAATTACTGTACAAAAATAGGACAGCAACAAACAAAAGTTCTTTTATGCATTTTATCAAACAACTTAACTACAAACGGTCCAATCAAGATGTCATACGAAGTATGGTATGTGTGGGTTACTCAAATCAGCATGACATGTGTATGGATATTCTATAATGAGATAATGCATCCAACAACCATCTATGCATTAGTCATCTACAACATACGGTGTGTCACAAACAACATACAGTCAAAGTAGCATTTAATCTAATTGTTTCATGCAACGGTTGTCAATTATTGTAACTACTCATGATCAAGAGATGATGTCAATGGTTAACCTAGCAAAATAGGATCATTACAAGAGTACAAATATTTTCATACTAGATTACTTACAGTATTAACTTGTCTGAAAAAAAGAACACATACAAGCTACTTGCCTGATACGAAAACGATGGAAATGATGGAATAGAATAACGAGAACGGATCCCAAACAGCGAACACAACGAAAGCATGAACAAGAGACAAGAATCACACCAATACAACCACAAGCGATGCACGTGTCTTCACACACACATACAAGGGACAGCAGCAACCAACAGCAGGACCGGCAGCAGCAACCCGAGAAGACGACAGCGGCGCAAGGGACGGCAGCGACGGCAATGCCTAGGGCTAGGGTGTGTCGCGGCGGCGCTCGAATCAAGACGACGGCAGCAGGGCTCGGCCTGGGGGGTGGGTGCACAGTGGAGAAGGAAGAGAGGAAGAGGAAGGGGTGCGGTTGTGGTCGACGCCGGAAGTAGACTACTAGAGCGAAGGGCAGAGGGAAGGTCGGTGGGTAGGTCAGGAGAGAGGGTGATGAATAGAGAGGGAGAGAGATAGGATTGGGGTTTGGTAAATAGGGTTAGGGTACAGTTAGGGTGTTTATATAGGGACTATATGGGTTTGGGTGAACTGAGTAGTATACAATAGGGAGAAAAGAATCCATTAAGAGACAAATAAGGCATGAAATAGGTTTGAACAATAGACGAGATCAAGAACAAATTGTAGATCAATAAAGAGAATAAAAGGCTGAATCAAATAGAGAATGAATCATAAGAGAGAGGAACACAACACACCATACAAAAGAAATGAAAATAAATACAACCAAAAATAAAATAAATAAATCAAGGATTTTATTAAATATAATTAAAAATACAAATAATGAGCAATAGGGGTTACATCGGCTATCCGGTGCAAGTCCTCTTCGCTTGCATCAAAGGTTAAACCCTCAAGCGAGAGGTGTGGGTACCAAAACTTCATGTGCGTAAGAGCCTTACCGTACCCCGCATCCTAGGCATCGAGGACCTGCAGCACTATTTCATCCAATTTTTGTTTATCCTTAACCGCGCGTTGAGCCTCCTCGTCAAGCAACCCCCGCAATTTTTCTCCTCGGCCTGCCACGCCAGCCGCTCCTCGACCCATTTCTCTTTCTTGTCCAACAACCGCTACCACGGCTTTTCTCCCTCTCCAATGTCTTCTGAACACCTTGATACCCCGCCAAAGTTCTTGGTTCCGACGCACCAATTCCCTACCACTCTCCTCAGACTCCTGGGCTCGTGCAAGCATCGCGTCCAGCCTTCGCTTCAGCTCAGCCCCAGTGATGGCAACCTGCACAAAGGGAAGGTTGTCAAGAAAATTAGATATTGAAACCCAAGGACGGCACCAACAACAAGCGACATAACCTCTTAAGGGCAACTTACCATGACCGAAGCCTGAGCCCAACGGGCATAGACGTCGCCTTGGGCCTCCCTTTTCAGGGACACTAACTCTCTAGGAGTGGCCAGATTTTCACCACCTGAGCTGCATTCGCGCGGTCCGTCGTCAAATCCACCTCCATGACGGTCCAAAAGGGATCCACGCTTTCGTCGGTGATAGCACCTCCGGTGCCATCCATACAGTCCCCTCCGTGGAGACCAAAATCTCCGTGAAGATTGGAAGGTCGGCATCCTTGCCTTTCTTCCTCCCCGGAGATGCGGAAAAAGGGGGAAAAACAAGACGCTTCAGAGTCCCCCCCCTTTCGTACTTTCTTTTCCTTGGGGTCCTCGGATACCCCAGTCGCCTCGCCCCCCACCTTGGCCCTTTCCCTTGGCCAGCTTTCTCCCCGCATCCTTCTCGGCCTTCGCACTACCCTCAGCCCGAAGGTCAGGACCTTAGCTCAATCGCGTTTATTGCCATCGTTCGGGCCAAACGTCTTTCCATCAGAATCGCGTCGAAAACCATGATTAAAGGGAGAAGCAAAGATAACGAAGGGAGAAAATGAAGAAAGAACAAGTGGAGGAAAGAAATATATATGCACGAAGGGGATAACGAATACTGTGCACTCATGTAGCAAGCATGAGACGTGTGGGTCCATTGACCCTTGGCTCCTCTCTAGTAGGACTCTTCGAATTTCGCGGGTGCCGCCCTCCTACAGAATTGGCCGAAGAGATCAACCCGACCCTGAAGGGTCATCAGAAATTTTTAGAATTTGCAGCGACATTAAGACTCGACAATACCAAAAATCATTATCATTCTATCAAAAATAATCAGATACAAGGGTCGGTGGCCAGTCCACGTTCGACAAAACACAACTAAACATAAAAAGCTAAGGAAAGGGGGGTCCCCCTAGTAGCCTCAGGAATAGACCCGGAGGAAGCTCGATCGGGGTCGTGGGTGAAACCCCTGGCGAAGGCGAACGAGCAAGTTCATTCCCTACACCACCGAAAGTTCCGAGAGCAGGGTTAGTACTGACCCCCAGGTCGGAAGGAATCGAGCGGGGAGTCGCAGGAGAAGTGACGAATTCCGAATCGTACTCAAGAGAACCAAGGTCGAGATGGGGGTACTCCCGCCTGATACGCTCGAAGAATTGTCTAAAGTCACGCTCCTCGCCTTCAACGATCTCGTTCGCATTCCCCACTAATTCTGATCGTGGTTGGGCCAATTGGCGTTCTAGCACGTCCTTCTCACTCAACAATGCCCTATAGGTAGACCGTCCCTCGCCTGGATCACCCACCGACCTCATCTCCAAATCCTTCACCCTCTCCTCCAAAGCCTCGGCGCGTTCACTCTCTCCTTCGCAGCTCTTCCTGTACTGCTCCACCTTCCGAACCAGACTGAAAGTATTTACCAAACTGACCCACTTTTGAAAGTATTTACCAAACCGACCCACTCGCTAACTCAATTAGCGACCATAGTGAAAAAATGGTCGCTAACTGAGATAACGAGTGTATACTTGGCTTTTTTCTTCATGTTTCACCACTTGGAAAAAAAAACCTGAAGAAAAAAATCAAGTATACACTCGCTATCTCAGTTAGGGACCCTACTTTCACTAGAGTCGCTAACTGAGATAGTGAGTGTCAATTGGGATTCACTTAATACCACATTCGATATCTCAGTTTCTTCTTCCCCTATAAATTGGGATTCCCTATGCTCGTACCGCCTCTTCATTTCAGTACCATAAAGAGCAGCCTGCAGAGAAAACTTGGAATGTCAACAAAGAACAATTACGTTGATAGATAGGGGCACAAAAATACTCGCCTGTACAATACCTTTGGAAAAGCAAACGAAACACGAAGTAGTGGTCACTTGGGTGAGGGCCTCCTGATCTCTCGGATGAGGAAGATTCTCAACTATTTCCCGAGCCATTTCCGACTCCACGATAGAGCCCAACTCCCCTACGGGCCGATCCGATAGGGAATGCCTAACGGTCTCTTTGGCGGTCCTCAACAACCTATCAACCAGCCACCCCTTTGGAGCCCCCTTCAGGTCACGAACCTTCAAGGCCCTAGGCTTCTTCGGCAAGTGCCCCAAGGCAGACGCTTTGATCTTTCGCTTGCCCTTACGCCCAACCTTCGGCACCTCCCGAGAATTTGACGACACGGCAATCGCCACACCGATACCTGCGAAAAAAAACATATAGCAGATAAAGCAAAGCACCATTACTATGAGCCAAGGATAAAAGAACCTACCCGAGCCAATGAAGCTTAAACCAGCATCGACCAACCTTTCTTCCGATACTTGCTGCCAATCGACACTAGCACCTTCCCCAAAGATTTTTTGAAACTCGGTACTCTCCTCTGGGCTGAGATCTTGAGGCGATTGGGGATCCACCTTTGGCGGGCCCTCATACGCCCACCTGGTAGGGCCATCCCAGGGTTCGCTACTCCGGATAATAAAATGTCTCCTCTTCCAGTCCTTAATAGAGTCAGGATGGCCGTACACCACTTTGTACCCCCGACACGATGAGACATACCACCGGTAGGGGTGACCAGGCAATGCTCTGAAGCCCAAACACATCTGGAAATATTTGAGGTAGAGCGGGACCCATCGCTCATGGCAGATCATGATGAAGCACGTCAGCTATTTCCAGGAATTCGGTGCCCAATTCAACTCCTCCTTTATAAAGGGATGGAGGGGAGACGCAAACCAAAATGAAACATGTTGACATTCATTATGCACAGCGGCCCCAGAAGGTTGGCATTTTGTTCAAGTCCGAAGTTCGGGAGCATCAATTCGAACCAGCGAGTAATGCGATAAACCACCCGAAGCAACTCCAGTTCACTCCCAGCCAAGACGCTCGTCACCTTTTCAACGTCCGCTATCGACCTGTTGGACAGAGGTAGAACATCGAAACCAAGCTCACCCCTCAGGTCTTCAGGGTACATTCGGATGGACTTCGTTCGCACGAGCGCTTGGTCTAGGTCGAGCCGAGCCCCCTCTGATTTCAACGATCCCTGCTCCCGGGGAGGAGCGGCCAATGGGATCTCAGCCTCTGAGACTACCCCATCAAGAATGTTCCCGAATCTCCCCTCGACTGCCATTGACCGATCTCCGCTCCCCCGGTGCCTCCACCCTCTGACACCCCGAGCAGCTCTCGAATTTCCCTCACTAGACCACCCCCGGTGCTACTAGACATGGCCCCATCTTTGGCCCGGCTATGGTCCTCTCCTTCCGTGTAACGCCCCTGCCCCTAACTCAGACAATTTATACAATTTATAAGACAAATTAGATACTATGTAGTACAATTGCCCACCACAGACTGCCTCTCAAAAGGTGGTTAACCGGATTGGTGACTCTTGATCATAGGCTATTATATTTATTTATTATTTTATTCAAGTAAATTCTCGATATGGGACTAATCTCAAATAATTCTCTGCTCTTTCTTTTTCCGAAGTGTACAACGAAAGAAAGGTAAGTGGGCCCTCCATGTAGCTGACGTCATCGGCTACATGCATCAACAGCATGTTGCTGTTTTCACAACTTACGTGGGACCCCCACCTTCCACTCACATTCCTTTTTTTTAAAAAAAAAATCAAATTATTACACAAACGCACAAACAACAACCAACTATACTTATATATATTATATACTTATATATGTCTCTTTGAAAATTACGGGGTGTTACACACACCCCCCCTTTCTAGCCAATGTGGAGTGGAGTACCTTGATTCTGCTAGCTGTACCGTACCCTGATTCTGTGGGTGGTCCACTATTTC
This sequence comes from Hemerocallis citrina, assembly GCA_017893485.1. Classification (NCBI taxonomy): domain Eukaryota; kingdom Viridiplantae; phylum Streptophyta; class Magnoliopsida; order Asparagales; family Asphodelaceae; genus Hemerocallis; species Hemerocallis citrina. Next base: position 86,828,435 of record CM030361.1, read on the forward strand.
AGGCCGCCACCTTGCTCCCTCTCAGGCATACCCGTACATCTGCTAGCTCCGTCTCAGGCATACATCTCGCCCACTCTTACCCACACTCGGTGTCAAAAGTCGGCTCTGATACCATTTGTAACGCCCCTGCCCCTAGCTCAGACAATTTATACAATTTATAAGACAAATTAGATACTATGTAGTACAACTGCCTACCACAGGCTACCTCCCAAAAGGTGGTTAACTGGATTGGTGACTCTTGATCATATGTTATTATATTTATTTATTATTTTATTCAAGTAAATTTTCGATATAGGACTAATCCCAAATAATTCTCTTCTTTTTATTTTTCGAAGTGTACAACGGAAGCAAGGTAAGTGGGCCCACCATGTAGCTGACGTCATCAGCTACATGCATCCATGTTGTTGTTTTCACAACTCACGTGGGACCCCCACCTTCCACTCACATTCCTTTTTTTTACAAATTATTACACAAATGCAAAAACAACCACCAACTATACTTATATATATATATATTATATACTTATATATGTCTCTTTGAAAATTATGAGGTGTTACATTTCGAATCGGAGACTCCAATGATATCCACCTCCGATTCCGACGAGATCGCATGTGGCGATCTCGAGTTCTCAGAACCGCTTCCCCTCGAAATGGATCGGCTTAGCGAACGGGTGGCCTACCCACTCTCGAAAGAACTTTCTTCTGATCCACCATGGTCACCGGAAGAAGATGAGCTACTGATCTTTGCGACCGACATAGCTAGGATTATAATCTTAAAAAGAGAGATTCAAGGAGTCCAGAAAAAAGCCCCTCATTGTGATGAAAGGGGGGAGCAAATTTATAGGGGACGACTGACTCTCGAACTATCGGCATGTGTCCTCCCTTCGAATTCTATGATTGACAGCCCTTCGAATGACCACTGTCACGTGTCGACTCCTCGAATTCCATGAGAACTGACCCGACAAGAGGCCAAGTGGACAGGAAGCCCCGCCTGGGAATGTTCCGACACCTTGACTCCAACCAACTCCGAGCTTCCTGCCAAACACAATACCTACTAAGCTCATAGCACAGACTCACATCGAACACTGCTTCGGCTTCCCCTTCCGAAGCAACGACCCAGCAATCCAACACGACTGTCATGCCGACATTTTTTCCACGAGTTATCTACTCATCGGAAACGACCAACAGCGCATTTCCGAGAGTATGGGGCTCATAATGTGGGAAAAACCATGAGTGATCCCCACCGATGATTCTGGCATGGATCGCGAAGCATCAAACTAGGCTCAACGCCAACCACTCTACTGGCCCAGGCCAGAGAGATCTGCGGGCCTTCCGTAGGCCCAGTCACGCACTCGGAAGAATCGCCCAATGTTCTGGATGCTCCATCGTTTACGCCGTAACCGCACTCCCTAAAATCAAGGGAATAATCAATCCCTTATCTGAAATTAAGGGGATTTTGATACCGCCTAGGATCTGGGGGTAACTGATTTCTCTCCGAACATATAAACATAGCATGGACTGTATCGTGATAGGTAAGGACTCTTTCACTACTGATTCCCCTCCACTAAATAGTTGTCTTCTGACTTAAGCATCAGAGGGTCTGTCACCGGGAATATTCTCGGTGTTTCAGACTTTATTTTGCAAGTCTGCGAAGCGGCCATCCATCGTCAAACCCACTCAATCCCCCCCCCCCCCCGAACCAGAGCGATGTTCCTCCCACACTCCAAGAAAAAAATGCAGCAGTTAGGTTAGTGCTTGTGAATATTGACTTTGGTAACTTAGGAAATATGATGGTTGTTTCAAGCAGTGCCAATACCTTGTGCTTTAGTAGTGTCGGTATTTGGTTAGACGGTTATAAGTGCAACTTTTGAAAGCAGTGCCAATACCTTGTGCTTTAGTAGTGTCGGTATTTGGTTAGACGGTCATATGTGCAACTTTTGAAATGCATTGACAATCTACATATGTGTTTATAGAGTAATAGTGACATTTTTTGGGATTAATTTCAGAGGATTTATCAATCTTTCTGATCTAGGTAATTCCTGATAATCTACAATCAACACTTCATTCAATCTTGAAATTAATATTTCCATGTATAGTACTCCTTCCGAAACCATCAAGGGACGCTACCCATGTTTCGCCCCTGGGTCGGACGGGATTTACTACCTTATCAGGGCCCCATGAGTTCCCGGGGGCCCTAGGCGAACTTCCGAAATGAGGCCTCTCTTAGCATTTTTTTACGCGCAAAATACGTGCCTATATTTACTATGAAAGTTCAAATTTGGGGCTCCTAAAATCGCAAAATCTCCGGGAGCCTAAGGCGGCCGCCTTACCCACCTCTTACCCACCTCTTAGGTAGGGCCGACCCTGTACCTTATCCCATCAAAATGGTTGGAACACAATCAAGTACAATATTATGCAGGTGGTCTATTTTTTCTCTTAACTAGTCAATGTCCAATAATCTCAAGATGACTAGACTCCTTGAGCCCTGGTATACATATATACATTGGAGTCCTATCTGCTCGACTACGCATAGTTCCGGATTTAAAATAAAAGCTTGTCTCCTACAAAGCAACCACAGTCCCGGAATCCACCGCCCGACTGGGTCTATAGTCTCGGAATCCACTGCCCGACTATATAGAGTGCCCCACTTACGTTTGCCCAGGTTTACTACATCTTCACTTTGTGCCTAGTTCTTAAGTTTAAGACATGAATAAATTATCATACCTAGAGCTAGTTTACCCCCTACTGGACTTAATCACAAATACCGAAATAGCTCCATGGCCATATCTCAAAAATATAATTCAATACTTTTATTTCAACAATGCCGGTACCCGAGGTCTTACTAACTCTAAATCACAACCTTTCATGTACATGAATTCATGGGTACTCATACCCTTCAATAATCATGTCTCAACTCAAAGTATTCTTATCTTCAACTTATTCTCAATTTGATCGATGTCTTATTTTAGCATTTATTCATGATTCATTTATTCACAATCTTTCAAAAACAACGTTTCTTTTCATGAACTCATAATATAGAGTAATCACTTCCAATCTCATAATTTAATCACATATAGTGTCTTATACCACATCAAATATTCAATCAAAATAATCGTAGAATCACATTTAGGAGAAGAATCAATTGCATTGCCAAAATTTAATTTTCTTATACTCAAGGTCGTACTCCTAAATAGATTTCAAATTCGTCAACTCATTGATTTCACTTTAAATCATGCTCATCTCACACTCCCAATTCTCTCAAAATATCCAATGAGACATATAAAAAAATAAAATAAAATAAAAGATCTTTAGAATTAAGTCAAAGTCTTCAATACACAAAATGGTTTTAGAATTTAGTTAGAGACTTCAACACTATTAAATACACTTTAAAAATGGTTTTGAATTAAGTCAGAGACCCCCAGACTGATCGAACCCAGGGCCAGTAAGGAGACAGCCCAACACCCAAGTCACAGGGCCAAATGCGCCCACAGGTTGAAGTACCCAATGAGTTTTAAATACCCAACCTCTCCCTATTTCACTTTGTTTCAAAAAATCTTTTCTGAAAACCAATTTAACGACGCTTACACTCGAACCCACACCGACCAGGTGTAACGCCCCGAATTCCAAATAAGACCGAATTCGAGATTCCATAGGATCTTTACACTTCACTTTGTACAATTTTACACGGAAATTAAAACTTTTCAACATACATTAGAGTTCAATACATTTTTGTTTACACAACGGAAGAATAAAAAGATTACAATATTGAAAACAAAATACAACTTATACAACTTTATCAAAATAAGTTATCAATTGCATCATAACATCTTTACTCCTTCATGAAAGATCCATTACCTATATATTAAGCTGTAGGCACGTCAGTCACTTACAACTGACGAAAATATTATACTCGGCTATTCTCTTTATGCCGTACATATAATAATCTCATTACTTTATCAATATCACAAATTTGAATGAATATAAAGTGTTAGATGTGACTATACTAAACATGTAAGTGTATGCGATGCCTTAATGCCTAATGCACACAATTTTATTCTAAGATGACACTAATACACACTTGTTCGGATTCTATGCATCCTATACTACATAGGTCTGAGGGCAAGCGCCTATGTACTCCACAATAAAGGGTCCGATCTCTTGACATGACAACTACACAGTAATAAGACAAAGTTGAGACGTTCCACAAGTGCGGATCCCAGTCTCGGGGAACCGCCGCAACAAATCCCCCGCCCGACTGTTATACAGACTCCTCGGCGTGCGAACCTCCTGCAAGTGCCCCTCTAGCCCCGGTATACGCATATACATGGAGTACGGCAAACTATCTGCCTGACTACACAAAGTCTCGGATTTAAAAATAAAAGCCTGTCTCCCACGGAGCAACCACAGTCCACCAACTGGGTCTATAGTCCCAATGAACTGCCGCAACAAGCCCACCGCCCGACTATATAGAATGCCCCACTTACGTTTGCCTAGGTCTCACTACATCTTCACTTAAGTGCCTAATTCTTAAGTTCAAGACATGAATCAATTACAGCCCCTAGAGTTAGTTTTACCCCCCTACCGGACTTAATTATAAAATCGAGATAGCTCCATAGCCATATCTCAAAATATATCAATCATTTGATTTAACTTGCCGGTACTCGGGGCCTCACTACACCTCTAGATCACAACTTTTTCATGTACAAGAATCATGGGTATTCATAACCTTCAATAAACATGTCTTAAACCTAGATTATTTTCATCTCAACTTATTCACCAAGATCAAAATCTTATCCACAAAGCAATCTTTTACTTAGTCTTGTCACTATTCATGATCTATTTATTCATTCATAATCTTTATAAGCAAATAAATTCTTTCAAGAGCACAACTTTAGCATATGCAATGTTACAACAAATTCAAACTCTAACAATCCTTTTCATGAACACCTTTTTATCACTTGAAATCTTATTAACAATTTAAGTTCATACAATGTATCTCAACAATTCTTAAACCAAGTAAGTGTATAATCTTTTCAAAAGAATTCACTTCACACAAATACATTCTTCTTCAAAAATATAAATTTCATACTCTTTACTAATTAAATCTTAAGTTACAATTCACTTTCTATTTCAAATCCACTCTAAATTTCTAAAAATATACTTGAAAAGTTTTGAAACTATTTTTACTAGATTCCATATCAAATTATAAGAGGATTAGAATTTGCTTCCAAATTTAATTGCATTAGAAATTCCTTTAAAACATTTAAAGCACAAAAAAAAAATAAGTTGCGACCACTGGGTTTCGAACCCTAGCCCAACCCAGTCAGCGCCTAAGTCCCGCTCCACTAGCCACTAAGTCCAAATGGACTTGGTGTTCTAATTCCACACCTAAATCCCTAAGTACACAGTCTCGGGTTCGGGTTTAATTTAAAAGAATTAAAAATAAATGTAACTATCAAGTTTCGAACCCAAGATCTCTCACAAATAGTGCTCTGTGTTGCACTAGCTAACCAATAAGTCCAAGTGTGATTTCTGATATCAAAATATACTATTATGCTTTTGTTCAACTTTTCTGTCATTCTATTATTTTCATAAAAACTCTCTTTTTCATTCAGTCTAATCTTTCATTAGATTATACTTAGTTCATCTACACTAAATTTTCTTTTAACAGTAACCCATGAAAAAAAAAATCAATATTTTGACAATATATCTAAATTTCAAATCCATTTCTTCTCTTTGATGAATAAGCAATTTATTCTTCATTTTAATCAACTAGTAATTTCCAACAACCAAATGAAATTATGAACACCAAAAATATAATTTTTACAAAAAAAATCATTTGCTTATCAAAAAGGGAAAACTCAACAATCATTCACATAATAAAAAAAAATCTGTACATTCAAGTATACTAGTTTATGACAACTAATCAATTATTATTTTTTTCTCATTTGCAAACAACATGGTGATAATTTGTGTATTAATCATAGCAAAATTCTCCACATTTCTTGACACAAATAAAAGCATGTATTTGATCTACATAATCTCATCAAAATTTCTGTACTACTCATTTATTAATACTAGCATGCATAGTTCTAAAATTAGAAAGCATGAGAACACCCACCTTTAAGAAGAGAGAATACCACAAATGAAAAGAGATTTCTTCTAGCTCCTAGCTCCACTAGCACTTCCTTCTCTCCTAGCAAGAACTCCTCCAAATAAGAACACTCTGCTCTCTTTCTTTTTCTTTCTTTCTCTTATTTTGATTTTGTTTTTGGTGTAAAAAGAGAAGGAGAAATGGGGTGCTATTTATAGGAAAATGGGAGAGTCTAATTTGCAAAATTCTCAACCTAATAAATTGTTTTTTTTAATTTTCAACCCTTCACTTTCTTAACTCACAAAACCTCCAACCTTTCACATTTCTAACTCCTTTTTCGCCTCTTCAAAACCCTAACTCTCAAAACTCCCAACTCTTCATGTTTCCACCTCTTCAAAAACTTAACCCCCACATCTTCATGACAAAACAAGCTAGCTCCCACCCCTTCATCTTACACGTGCACGTGTTGTGCACTAGTGCACACACATACACAAAATAAATACAGCTCCTATAGTTTAAAAATGTATGTTAAAAGTTGTAACATGTCTTGTAGTAGTCCATGCACAACTTAAAAATAGGATTTTATTAATGGGCTTGTCCCATGGGCTTTTATTTAATTAACTAACTTAATTATTCTAGTGGGCTCTCCTTTTAATTAGTCTAATGGGCTAGGATTTAATCTTTAGGTCCATGGATTAAAATAAAAAGGCTAAATAAGGTTATGCATGCTAAAATTAGTAAATGAGAGTAAGAAAAGAGATAGATAAATTAGCACGTACATCATACGTGCAAAAATAAAAAAATGCATTTTAATAAAAATAGAGAAAAATAAATTTTCATTTTTAAAGCGAGTTCGAATGCATAAAATAATCAATACACATAGAAATATCACACTTAGTGATAAAAAATATGTAATTGATATGTGCATTGAAAACACATAAAAATACGGAGATTGAAATATTATATTTTTGTTGACTCAAAGTAGGGTAAAAATCAATATGGAAAATGCATAAATAGTCGAAAATCAAAATACGTAATGAAAACACGTTACAAAATACACGTGCATAATATACAAGGGCAAAATTGTCATCTCCAATTTTGCGGGGGGTTACACCAGGTGGCAACCGAAAGCCTACCCACTGAGCTATTGCTCCGATCACAACCTATAGGGAGTTTAAATCCCCAAATATTTACCCTCGACTGTTTCATTTCTTTTAAAAAAACACGCATTCAATTTTTTTTACGGTTCCATCGATTAAATACGGTCAACCCACGCACTCTAAAAATAATTCGAGAACAGTATACTGAATTCTAATGCAACAATAAATTCACACAATTGAAAATTTTCTACCGTGTGAAGAGTGACTCAATTATCACTATAATTTGTGAAACGTCAATTTTACTTCACTATATATACACTTTCATGTCAATTAACAATAAGAGAATTTTTTCTCATGGTAAATTAAATTTGTATTTTATGAAAATATCTACTCTTCTAAAGTGAACACAAATGAACAATTCACATGCTAATTTACACAAATTCCAAACTTTAATTTCTCAAATCTAATTTTAAATCAACATGCAATTCACTCAAAATTTTAGAGTTTCTCTATCACACACATCACATATTATGAGAGCAAACTAATAATTCTACATTAGCAATTTAAATTTTAGAGTACACATGCATCTACTCAATAACTTAGAAAGTATAAAGGATCACCCACCCAAGAAAATTTAATTCCTAGCAATTGCATTCCTAGAATGAGAGCTCCTAGAAACTCTGTTTTGCCTCCTCGAAATCCGCGCACAAGAAAAAGCTCCAATACTCCATTTCGGCTACATGAACAGCAAGAGCACCTCAACTTCAACTTTCGGCCAAGCAAACAGGAAACACTCCAACTTCACTTTTCTCTAACATATATATGTATATATACATATAACTATATATGCTAGAATAGGCTAGGTGTGAATGTGTATTAGGTGGAGAAATCAGAGAGTTGGTGGATGGGCTTGGTTGGCATTCAAAATTTTTTTTTTTCATTTGGTTTTGCATTGCTGATTAGGAGATGGGGGGTGAGGGTTGTATTATAAAGGTTAAGTTAATTAAATGTTAACTAATCCACTAACACACTTAATTATCCACTATTGATTACCCCACTAACCAATCAACCATTCCACTTCCAAAACAACCAGCCAACTCTCACCCTTTGGTTTTCCTAACTCCCGCCCTCTCTCTCTCTCTTCCCATAACCGGTCTAGGGTCTTTTGGAGTGCACACATGTGCACGTGTTGTGCACTAGTGCACACACACTCTCAAATTAATTATTTAAAAACATAAACTATATATATACATAATATGTACGTAAAAAAATTTGTTTAATAATGTTTCATGCAAAAAATAAAATAAACATACGCACTCATCAAATTTATTTTGAAAACGGATACGCTCAAATACGCGCACCGAAACAAATACGTGCGTCGCACGTAAATATCAAAAATACGAAATCGACTTTATCAATGGAAAAATATTGAAATATATTCGGAAAAAACATAAGAAAATATATTTATTAATTTTATATATTCCACGATGTAATTGCTACGTACATAGAAAACATGTGCATTACATGTATAAAATTATTTTAATCAAAATAAGGGAAAATATATTTTTGTTTAAAAAAATGGATTCGAATACCTAAAATAAATAATTTAAACACATAGAAAATATTACACGTATCGGTGGAAACACATAATCGATACGTGCATCAAAAACACGTAAAAAGCACGTAAAAATGCAGAGATTGAAATTTAATATTTTAGTTGATTTAAATAGGATAAAATATACAGGGAATACATACTTAGTCAGAAATTACAATACGTAATGAAAAAACATTACAAATATTACCAATAACGGTATAAAATACACGTGCATAACACACAAGGACAAAATTATCATTTTCAATTTTGCGGGGTGTTACACCTCCTCTCTCAATTCACTCTCTCACTCAGCATCATTCCCTCGTTGGCACTCTCTCTCTCTCTTCCGAAGCACCTCCCTCAACTGTAACGCCCCGAATTCCAATTAAGACCGAATTCAAGAATTCACAGGATCTTTATACTTCACTTCGTACAATTTTACAAGGAAATTAAAACTTTTCAACAATACATCAGAGTTCATTACATCTTTGTTTAAACAGCAGAAGAATACAACAATGAAATAAAATACAACTTGTACAACTATAACAATGTAAATCATCAACTGCATCATAACATCTTTACTTCTTCATAAAAAGTTCATTACCTGCATATTAAACTGTGGGTACGTCAGTCACTTACAACTGACGAAAATGTTATACTCGGCTATCCTCTCTATGCCGTACATATAATGATCTCATTACTTTAACAAATCACAAAAGTTGAATGAACAATAAAGTGTTAAATTGTGACTACGCTAAATATGTAAGTGTATGTGATGTCTTAATGCCTAATGCACACAATTTATACTAGGATGACACTAATGCACACTTGTTCAGATTCTATGCATCCCATACTACACAGGTCCGAGGGTAAGCACCTACGTACTCCATAATAAAGGGTTCGATCTCTCGACATGACAACTACCCAGTAATAAGACAAGGTTTAGATCATTCCACAAATTTGAATACCAGCCCCGGAGTCCACCGCTGACTGTTTTAACATATCCCACATCGTGCAAATCATTCTGCAAGTGACCCTCTAGCCCCGGTATACGTATATACATTGGAGTATGGCAAACTATCTGCCCTACTACTCAAGATCCCAGAGTCCACCACTGACTCGTTCTCATAGTCCCGGATTTAAATATAAAAGCCCGTCTCCCACGGAGCAACCTCAGTCCACCAACTGGGTCTATAGCTACGGAGATCCACCGCTGACTATATAGAGCACCCCACTTACGTTTGCCCAGGTTTACTACATCTTCTCTTATGTGCCTAATTATTTAGTTCATGACATGAATAAATTTCCAAGCGTAGAATTAGTTTTACCTTCTACCGGACTTTATTAACAAATACGAGATAGCTCCATGGCCATATCTCAAAATATATTTCAACTCTTTTCAAATCTAATAGTGCTGGTACCCGAGGTCTCACTACCTCTAAATCATTCATGTACAAGAAACCCATGGGTACACATACCCTTCAATAAACATGTCTTAAACTCAAATTATTCTTATCTTTAACTTATTCACAAAAGATCAATATCCTAGCCACAAAGCAATCTTTTCTTAGTCTTGACACAAGTCATGATCTAGTTATTCATAGCAAATAATAATTCATATCAAGTACACAATTTCATCACATGAAATTTTGTTCACAATTTCAAGCCCTTATGATGTCTCAATTCACTTCTTAAACAAAATTAAAAGTGTAATCTTTTTCAAGACAAATCACTTCACAAATTAATACTTTGCTTTTCTTCACTACAAAATTCTATTCTCCAAAATTTCCATTTCTTTTTATACTTAAAAATATACAAGAAAACTTTATACTATCTCTTAATATTTCATTTTATATCAATAATAAAGTTTGTTACTCAAATTTCCTTCACATCAAAAACTTGATTATATGAAAAAGGACTCCAAAAAAAACAAAAGGTGGCTATAGGTTCTGAACCCAGGACCTGCCGAACCACACAGCCAATGCCCTAATCCAATCACACTAGCCAGTAAGTCCAATGGACTCTGGCGTCAAATTCACATGTCGAAATGGTCATATGCTGACACCCAGTTTCGGGATTTTTCTAAAAGAATTAAAAATGACTGTGACTATCAAGTTTCGAACTCAAGATCTCTTACAAACAGTGCTCTGTATTGAACTGGCTAACCAATAAGTCCAAGTGTATTTTCTGTTTAGAAATTGTATTAGTATGCTTTTGTTTAAATTGTTCAGAAAGCGGTTCTTTTTCACACAAACTCGTTTATCCAAAGTTCCATCTTTTTAGGATTTTGAATAAATTTTCTCTTGAATGAGATTGAATTTTAAAAACAGTAAACAACAATTTTGAATTCATTAAAATCCTATTTCCATTTTCTTAGACAATGCTTCTTCTCATTTTACACAAAGGCTTGCATTACTCAAAACTAGAATTTAATAAAATAGTCTTTATGAAAACTAGTTTACGTTCCTACTTATGCAAATTAAAATTTTATAGCACACCAAAGTCACTCAATCATGAGAATTTCACACAAAAAATCTCTTTCATGAAAAATTATTATTTTCAAATGCAATAAAGGCAAAATATACATATGTTAACACTTTTCATGGTACTAACTAAATTCATTTTTATTTTCTTTATTCTTTCTTAGTCATCATAAATCTAAGACATGATTTGAATAAGACATTCTTCAATAATTTTCCATATAACCAACATGTACAAAAAATTTTTTGCAAACATACTTACATGATTCATAGCATAAAAGAATTCTCATTTAGCATGGTCTATTTTTACTTAATCACAACAAAACTATCCTCATTCATAGCATATTACAATAGCATGAATTTTATCTATATTTTTCACATCAACATTAACTTATACTGCTCATTTATAGTGTTTAGCATGCATATTCTACAACTAGAAAGTATGAAACCACTCACCTCAATTGAAGATTGAACAAAGTGGAAGCACAACTCCTAGCAAGAACTTCTCCTCCTAGCAAGAGCTTCTCCTCTTAGCAATGACTCCTCCAAGCACAAGAATTCTCTTACTCTCTTTCTTTTTCTTTCACTTATTTTGATTTTGTTTTTGGTGCAAAAGAGAAGTAGGAATGAGGTGTTATTTATAAGATATTGTTAGGGTCTAAAGTGCAAAATTCTCAACCTAATAACTCCTTCCTTAATTTCCTTCAACCCTTCATTTTCTTAACTCCTAACTCTTTATGTTTCCACCTCTTCAAAAACCTAACCCCCACCTCTTCATGACAAAACAAGCCAACTCCCACCCTTTCATCTTACACGTGCACGTGTTGTGCACTAGTGCACACACATACACAAAATAAATACAACTCATATAGTTTTAAAATGTATATTAAAAGTTGTAACATGTCATGTAGTAGTCCATGCACAAATTAAAAATAGGATTTTATTAATGGGCTTGTCCCATAGGCTTTTATTTTAATTAACTAACTTAATTATTCTAGTGGGCTCTCCTTTTAATTAATCTAATGGGCTAGAATCTAACTTTAGGTCCATGGGTTTAAGAAAAAGACTAATAAAAAATAAAAATAAAAGACTCATGCATACTAAAATAATAAATGAAAGTAAGAAAAATAAAGATGGAAAAATTAGCAAGTGCATTGTACGTATAATAATATTTTAATCAAAATAAGGAAAAATAAATTTCCGTTTATAAAAATAGATTTGAATACCTAAAATAAATACTTTAAACACATAGAAAATATTACACGTAGCGGTGGAAACACATAATCGATACGTGCATCAAAAACACGTAAAAAGCACGTAAAAATGCATAGATTTGAAATTTAATATTTTAGTTGATCTAAATCGAATAAAACATACGGAGAAATGCATAAATAGTCAGGAATCACAATAAGTAATGAAAACACGTTACAAATATTACCAGTAATGGTACAAAATACACGTGCATAACACACAAGGGCAAAATTATCATTTTCAATTTTGCGGGGTATTACACCAACCCAAAAAACCCTAACCCACACCCAAACTCCTCCTCCATCCACTGCTACTGCTCCTCCTCCATTCCCACACTCTCTCTCACTCCCAATCTCTCATCCTATCTTCGAAACCACTCCTCCAATCTTCGAACGCAAATCGGAACCCTAGTTCGGTGACAGCACCTATATTGGGGAAATTCGCAGTAGTGTAAGGTAATGACTTCTACAAGTTGACTTCGTAGTTGTATTTGTGATATTTTTCTAGTTTTTTTGTGTCTTTCTAATTATTTGAATTGATTAAATTAACTCAATAATTTTGTAGATGTAGTAGTTTGTATGTAATATTTTGATGATTTTAGACGTTGGAATTTTAGTCGTAGTTGTAGTTGTAGTTGTTTGCTCAAATTGTATATTTATTCGAATTTTCATTTGTTCGATATTAGTAAAACCGAATAAACTATCCAAAAAAAATCCAGAACATTGCAGGCAGGTCGGACTCTCACTACACATGCCACCGCTACTTGTATAAGTGATTTCCGACTCACGGTTTGAGAGATATGGCCGTGTATCGCTTTTGGTGAACAAAAATTAAAATAAAGCGGTACACGGCCGTATCTCACAAACCGTGAGTAGAAACTCACTTGTACAAGTTGTGTTGCCTTGTATTACGTGAATTCGACCAACTTGCAATCTTTCTGAATTTTTTCGTGCCGTTTATGCGGTTTTCTCACGTTTCTCGAACAAAAACAACTAAACTAAGAATTTTTTTAGTACGGTTAGATTATAAAACCCTACAAACGACATTCAAAAATTACAAAACTTTGCAAGTAGGTTGGACTCACGTAACACAAGCCAACGCTACTTGTAGAAGTGAGTTTCGACTCACGGTTTGCGAGATTAGACCGTGTACCACTTTTGGTTAACATAAACTAGAATAAAGCGATACACGGCCTTACCTCACAAACTGTAAGTCGAAACTCACTTCTACAAGTTGTGTTGGCTTGTGTTAGGTGAGATCGATCCACTCGCAAAGTTTCAGAATTCCAAGTTTGTGTTTGTGTATGTTGTCTTGTAAATTTATATATGTAAATAGTATAATTAGGTCTATATGATTACTATGTTGATAATTGTTCTATTATTTTGAATGTTAGATATGGTCAGTGTTGAAGGAAGTTCCTTTACAGGAGAAAAATTTGTTCGTGCAAAAGAAAGGGGTGAATTTCCGCAGCAAGTTGACGAGCACCTAAAACCGAAGATAGGTATGACGTTTCATACTTTAGATGAAGCGAAGAAACTTTATGAATCATATTGTAGATGTGTGAGTTTCGTTATGCGTAAGGATGGAAATAAATACAAAATCGATAAATCATATGTATGTAATAAAGTCGGGGAGTCATCGAGTCAACCTAATGATGTTAGATGGAAAACTACTTCTAGAATGGGTTGCAAAGCTTTCGTTCGTGTAAAACTAAATTAAAAAAGTAATACATTGATTATTTATTCATTTAATGAACCACACAATCGCGAATTTACTTCACCCGATAGACGTCATTTATTGCCTCGAAACCGATAAAAGAGTAATTGGTCAACTTACCGAAGCTAATGTCCCTATATGCAAATAAATATTTTTCTTAGAAGGTGCAAGTGGAGGTCATGATAAAATTGGATTCACTGAAACTGATGTTAGAAATCTAATAAAAGACTCGATGGAAGGTATAAAAGGACATGATGGGCAAATGCTCATTGAGTTCTTCGAATCGAAAAAGTAAACTGATTCTTATTTTTTTATGATTACCAATTAGATCCCGAAGGGCAGTTTTCTCATTGTATTTGGGTGGATGGTATCCCTAGGAAGAATTTAGAAGTATTTGGGGATGTAGTTTCCTTTGATGCTACCTACAACACGAACCGATACGGAATGTTATTCTTACTAGGGGTGGGCATCGTTCGGTATCCGACCTAATATGGACCATCCACCACCGATCCAAAGAAGATCAGTTTTTTAATTTTCTCATCCGCAACCAATCCGAACGTTAATTGGATCGGTTTCCATCCAAGCCGATTAAGCTCGATTTGGATTGGATTGGATGGTCGGTTTGGCGTGCTACTTTTCACCTTCAACATCATTCATAATTTTGTTGAAATTTAAAAGATCAACTTCAATCAAACTTAAGAAACAACATGCTATTTGTTACTCAAAAATGAATTTAAAATGAAGATTCATAAAACCACAAGTTGTTAATAAATTTTGCACTAATTATTTGAGATTATGACGTTTAAATGGGTGAGATAAACTACTTTTTTACTTGCTTACTTCTGTAATCTTAGTTTATTATCATAAAAGAAATATTAAATAACCATAACTAATTGAATTTCAGGTACAATAAAAAAAGATTTAGATTGCAATTTTTACTTGACCTGATTAAAGTAACTATTAAATGTTACATTAACTTCATGATTCTATTAAGTTGGGCCACACTGTAAACCAAGCATTTCTCAACAACATAACACACAGGATTATGGAGAATCAAAACATAGGTAGAACAATTGCTCGGTTTGTATTAAAGAAATTAAAGAAGATTGTTTGTATCTTCATGAAAATGAGAAATGACTATTTTTATATTCAAGAAATTAAAGGAGAACTACATTTTTTATGGACTTATGCATAAAGGTATGGTCGGTTCAGTTTTATCGGTTATTTGAAAGCCCCATCCAACAACCGAACCGGCCCAGTTGGTTATTGATGATCAAGAACCGAGCCAATCCAAACTCCCAATTGATTCGGTTAAAAACCGGTCGGTTCGGATTGGTAGGTTTGGATAATAGTTGTCCACCCCTAATTCTTACCATTTGTTGGAGTCAACCATCATTGGCAATCAACTTTCTTAGGTTGTGGGTTCATTCCAAATGAGAATATATCCTCCTTTGAGTAGTTCTTTGAAAAGTGGCAAGGAGTAATGGTACATAAGCCAATCGGCATCGTGACGGATGAGGATCGTAGAATCGGTATTGCCCTGAAGAAAATTTTCCCTGTGAATGCGCATAGATATTGCATTTGACATATTTTGGATAAGTTATAGCAGGAAGTGAGTATGGCGAATGATATCGATTAGTTTAGGGATGCTTTGAAGAGTATCATCCATACGGAAGAAATATAAAAGTGATTTTGAAGAGAAGTGAAAATTATTGATTTTGCAATACAAAGTTGAGAATAACAATTAGTTGAACAATAAATTTAAAATTTGTGAGAAATGGGCCCCCCGTTTATGCAAGAGAGTCATTTTGGGCGGCATGTTGAGTACCCAATGGAGCAAGTCTCTGCATTCATCCTTGAAGCAAGACACCTATAAGAAGTACTCCTTACATGAATTTGCCGTCATCTTCGACCGAGTCTTAGTAAAACAAAGACACGAGAAACTTAAAGAAACTCATTGTAATCATGAGTAAAGATCAAAATTGAAGACCGAATGAGCGATGGAGGAACATATGGCGAGAACATACACATTGAAGATTTTCTACAAATTCCAAAAACAAGTGCAAAAAAGCTTATTATTTAATGTGAGTTGCATCGCCGATATGATACACCAGATAGTTCAGCTTTCACTGTAACGGTTTGTGGAAATTCATAAACGGGGAAGACGATTTCTTTTTGCAAACACCGTGAAATGGCTAAATGTCATTGTTGCCTCTATGAATTCGTAGGCATTCCATACAAACATATTTTGGCGGTTCTTCGGTTCACCAATCACACCGTACTACCAAAGCAATATATTTGTAGACGATGGCCCCGGGATCAGTTGAGAAGAAGCTACACATCCATTTCCAATAGTATTGGCGACAATTTTACCTCTCGATATTGTGCATTGAGTCAATACTTAAGACTGTTGGTCGATCTTGGTTGTTCTTTCGAAGAACTTACAAGTACATGCTCGACCACATGCTTAAGGGCATTGAAGGCGTTTCTCACATTCAACCCGGAATTAGCACACATCGCGAAGGTAGTGTACAACCCGAGAGTGTTGGACATGCACATGCACCGGTGGGGGACCCTCGATAATGCACTACAAAGGGAAAGTCTAGATGAAAGAGATTGAATTCAATAAGAGAATCGCAAAAATTCAAAAAACCTAGACTGTGCAGGACATGCCTTTGTGTCGTATATCATAATTCATGAAATTATCCAAAAAATTTGGCTAGGTAATATATCTACTTTAAGTTTATATTAATTTGACTCACTCAAACTTGAATTGTTCTTGTTAACTAACTCATTCTTCTCATTTATATAGCGGGTCGGAAGCATATGAAAAAGATCCAAGCGGTGAAGAGAGTGATGACGATGAAGGTAAAGATTCGTACTAAGGTAAATTTCTTATTATGTATGTAAAATTTAACTTGAATACCTTTATTACTAATTTCATTTGATGATAATAAATTTATGAATTTCAACAAGATTTTTGTTTTAGGTTTTGATTCGAACATGATCGTGCTGAATGAAGGCGTTTCTCTTCAAAAAAATTTAAATTTTTGAATGTATATATATGCTCATGTAAATGAATTCTTGGACGGTTAAGGTTTGATGATTGCATTTGAAGTTATAAGTATATTTTTTTTGTATGAAATTGCAAATTTGTGTACCAAATTGTTGAAAATATGAATGAGATGAGTATGTTGTTGCTGTAACTAAGGGATGGATGAGTTTGATAATGTGAATGAGATGAGTATGTTGTTGTTGTAATTGCTTTGACAATGTATATATATGCTGAAATTTGTGAACTTCGTGTATGTGTGCAGCTAACAGATGTTATGTGTGTTTTTTATTTTATTTTTCTTTTTGTCAACTTAACCCGTAATCGCCAATAACGAGTTAGGTCGAATGAAAATTTTGTACAAAATTCAACTCTTGAAGATTAAGTTCTGCCAAATTCTTCCAACATAAACCGTTATTGTCAATGACGGGTTACGTGTGCTTAACCCGTTATCGACCTTGAAGTCTCAGTACCTTTCTCAGATCAAGAGCTATTAGCCTAGCCCGCTTCATTTCAAAATGACGTGATAGGTTGAATGACTTTTCCAGTGTATTTGCTCTTTGTGGATGAAAGTTTGTACAAAATTGAACTTCTGAAGATTAAGTTCTGCCAAAATCATCCAAAGTAACATGTTGTTGGCGATGACAGGTTAGGCTCATGTAACCTGCTATCATTAATAACGGGTTGGGTTGGTTGACTTTTCCAGTGTATTTGCTATTTGTGGATGAAAATGTGTACGAAATTTAACGGATGAAGGATGTAAGTTTTGCCAAAATCTTGCAACTTAACCCGTTGCTATCGATGACGGGTTAAGCTCACCAAACCCGTTGCTGTCGATGACGGGTTAAGCTCACCTAACCCGTCATTCGAAGTAACGGCTTAAGTAGAAGATAAATGTACAAAAAACTTAAAATAGAGTATCTTCATAATAAATTATATATAGTAAAATATCCATACAAATTGAATTCTCCATATAAAATCTAAAATCTTCATATAATTTTTTTTTTTCTTTCTCCATATACTTTGGTTTCAGTTTAAGAGTTTGAGGGTTAGAGCATTATTGTCAGAGGATTAGGGCTAGGGTTAAAGAGTTAGGGCAAGGGTTAGAGTAGGGTTAGAGAAAGGGCTAAAGTCGTAGCCTTAGATTTTCCTAAACTTTTTTTTTTTTATAAAAATGGTATATTGTGTTTTAAAATTTATTTTGTCAATTTCCTTTGTTACTTTTTTTTTACATTATTTTTCCCAAATTCTAATATATGTTTTTATTTTGTTTAAACATAATTTTATAATATTTTTAAAATATCCATACAAATTGAGAATTCCATATAATATTCCTAAATAAAAATTATGAATTTATTATCATTCTACATATACATTGATTTTGGTTTAAGAGTTAGAGGGTTAGAGGGTTAGGGCAAAGGTTAGAGTGGGGTTAGAAAAAGGGCTAGAGTTGTAGCCTTAGATTTTTATAAACTTGTTTTTTTGTATATATAAAATTGAGTATTTTGTTTTAAAATTTATTTTGTTAATTTTCCTTTTTTATTTTTTATTTTTTATTTTTTTGTTTTGGTTTTTTTTACATTATTTTTCTCAAATTCTAATATTCGTTTATATTTTGTTTATAAATGATTTTATAATATTTTTAAAATATCCATACAAATTGAGAATTCCATATAATATGTTTAAATAAAAATTATGAATTTATTATCATTCTACCTATACATTTATTTTGGTTTAAGAATTAGAGGATAGAGGATTAGGGCAAGGGTTAGAGAAATGGCTTGAGTTGTAGCCTTATATTTTCATAAACTTTTTTTTAAAAATAAAATTTGAGTATTTTGTTTTAAAATTTATTTTGTTATTTTTCTGTTTTTATTTATCAATTTTTTTTTTTTTTTATTTTACATAAGTTGTAGCCTTAGATGGTTACTGTTATATGGCTTGGGCTAGGGATGAAGGGCTAGGGCAAAGGTTAGAGTAGGGTTAGAGAAAGTGCTAGAGTTGTAGGGTTGGATTTTAAAAACTTTTTGGTGCACATTTTTTATTATTTATTTGAAATTATTTTTTAAAAAACTTTTTATTCTAACAACAAATTTTTTTTAAAATGATTTTTTTAATCTAAATATATATAACAATCTTGGTATGAAAGAAAATAATATTAAAAAAATTTAACATAGTTAAAAAAAATTCATCTTCTTAAGGAACCCAATGCACATGCACACAAGTTTCTATACAATGACGCTAAGGCCGCACTCCCTCAACTGTAACGGCCGGTCGTACTGAACTGTTCTAACCATCGTAAATACATGAGTGGCACACTCGCACCGGATGAGTTTGGAAAGATCACACCCCCCATATAAAATAGTATCGTACGACTTCCTCTTCCGAATCATCCTTCAAATAATCTTCGAATTGGTATTTCAACCAAGCAAGTCGGAGTGATTTACCCTCGAATACTTCGTCCCAAAAAGCATTTTTGCTTCACTTTTGGCCTGATCGATGGATTGCTCCACTTCATTTAGATCACGATCTGACGGAAAATCTTTTACGATTTCATCTTCAACGTCATCTTTCCTTTTATCCAATGTCACATCCAAGTCGATACCGATAAAATCACGTACAACTTCCATTCGGTCAAAGTCCATGTTCCCCGTCACGGCCACCCGGTCTATAGAAAGCCCAGTAGTCATTGTTACATCTTAGAGAGTGACGGTCATCTCTCCTACCAATAGGTGGAATGTGTGGGTCTCTCGTCTCCATCGTTCCACAAGAGCTGTGAGTAAAGGATGATCAAGCTTCACACCCCCCATAAATTGAGCTTCGTAAAAATCGGCTTCGACCAAGTACGAAGCAATACAGGGATCCATGGGAAGAACCACATACTTCCGGAAGTTACACTTCTTTGCGAACCCATCCCACACGGCTTTTGGATCTATATATGGATTGCAACGCGAGTACGCTTGAGTCCAACGGTCCTGGAGGTGTAAGTCTGATAGAAGACGATAGACCGACCTCGGCAAATGAAGAATGACGACCACCAACTTACAAGAACAAATAAAAATGTTGGTATTAAAAAGACAATGTTACATATTCGTATTTAAACTAATAATAATAATCAATCTTACCTCTGTAAATGGTACGCCACTAGCACCATCAGAAGGGCTTCTTGCTCGCCTCGTTCTACCCATTTTCTATACCAACAATAAATATAAGGTTAATTGATAAGTCATTAATCTATCAACAATAAACAAAGCAAAATATGGAAAACACACAAATGACAAGAACAAATTCCAAAACTTTTTCGAGTGGGTCAAGCTCACCCCACACAAGCCAACACAACTTGTAGAAGTGATTTTCGATAAACGGTTTGCAAGATACAACCATGTATCGCTTTAGGTCAAGAAAAACCAAAATAAAGTGGCACACGACCGTATATTGCAAACCGCGAGTCGAAACTCACTTCTAAATTTTGAGTTGGGTTGTGTGGGGTGAGTCTAACCTACTTGCAATGTTTCAGAATTTTTGGTTGCCGTTTATGAGGTTTTCTACGTTATCGTACTCAAAATTTTAAAAATTACTTGTTTAAATTGTTGTGGTTACGGTAAATGATATAAAAATGCACAACGACATTACAAAATTCCGAAACTTTGCGAATGGGTCGGACTAACTCCACACAAGTTAACGCAACTTGTAGAAGTGATTTTTGACAAACGGTCTGCAAGGTACTACCGTGTATCGCTTTGGGTCAAGAACAACCAAAATAAAACGGTATAAATCCGTATCTCTCAATCCGTGAGTCGAAACTCACTTCTACAATTTGTGTTGGCTTGTGTAGGGTGAGTCCAACCTACTCGTAAAGTTTCAGAATTTTTGGTTGCCATTTGTGAGGTTTTATACGTTCTTGTACTTAAAATTTCAAAAATTACTTGTTTAAGTTAGGGGTGGGCATCGGTCGGTATCTGACCTAATATGGACCATCCACCACCGATCCAAAAAAGATCGATTTTTTAATTTTCTCATCCGCAACCAATCTGAACCTTAATTGGATCGGTTTCCATCCAAGCCGATTAAGCTCGGTTTGGATTGGATTGGATGGTCGGTTTGGCGTGCTACTTTTCATCTTCAACATCATTCATAATTTTGTTGAAATTTAAAATATCAACTTCAATCAAACTTGAGAAGCAACCTGCTATTTGTTATTCAGAAATGAATTTAAAATGAAGATTCATAAAACCACAAGTTGTTAAAGAATTTTGCACTAATTGTTTGAGATGATGTCGTTTAAATGAGTGAGATAAACTGCTTTTTCACTTGCATACTTCTACAATCTTAGTTTATTATCATAAAAGAAACATCAATAACCATAGCTAATTGAATTTCAGGTGCAATAAAAAAATTAGAAAATAATTTCTGTTTGACTTGATTAAAGTAACTACTAAATGTTACATCAACTTTATGATTCTATTAAGTTGGGTCACACTGTAAATCAAGCATTTCTCAACAACATAACACATAGGATTATGGAGAACCAAAATATAGGTAGAACAACTGCTCGGTTTGTATTAAAGAAATTAAAAAAGACTGTTTGTATCTCAAGGAAAATGAGAAATAACTATTTGTATATTCAAGAAATTAAAGGAAAACTATATTTTTTATGGACTTATGTATAGAGGTATGGTCGGTTCGGTTTCATCGGTTATTTGAAAGCCTCATCCAACAACCGAACCGGTCCAATTGGTTATTGAAGATCAAGAACCGATCCAATCCAAACCCCCAATTTGTAACGCCCCGCCCGAATACTCAGACAAATTTATAAATACTATGTAGTACAACTGCCCACCACAGGCTGCCTCTCAAAAGGTGGTTAACCGGATTGGTGACTCTTGATCATTGGATAATAGTATTTATACTCAAATCCTCATATCAAACCTCCCATGTGGGACTAAATTTCTCAAATCTCAACCTCAATCTCAAATCTCGCGCATACCAGTCGACTGATCTACCCACCAGTCGACTGTTCGTCGAGATCTGGGGTATTACATACACCCCCCCTTAGGACCTCAGCGTCCTCGCTGAGTACAGGGCACACATCTAGTGTAGGACCGCCCTTTCTAGCCGATGTAGTAGTCCCTTATCCCGGAGATCAGTCATTCTCAACACCGCAGATCGGATACCACACTCAACACCGATCCCGGAGATCAATGACTCTCAGCACCGCAGATCGTAGGCCTCTCCTACACCCGGGGTCGAAAGTCGGCTCTGATACCATTTGTAACGCCCCGCCCGAATACTCAGACAAATTATAAATACTATGTAGTACAACTGCCCACCACAGGCTGCCTCTCAAAAGGTGGTTAACCGGATTGGTGACTCTTGATCATTGGCTAATAGTATTTATACTCAAATCCTCATATCAAACCTCCCATGTGGGACTAAATTTCTCAAATCTCAACCTCAATCTCAAATCTCGCGCATACCAGTCGACTGATCTACCCACCAGTCGACTGTTCGTCGAGATCTGGGGTATTACACAATTGGTTCGGTTAAAAACCGGTCGGTTCAGGTTGGATTGGTTAGGATTGGTCAGTTCGGATAATAGTTGTCCACCCCTAGTTTAAGTTGTTGTGGTTACGATGAATGATATAAAAATGCACAAAGGCATCCAAAATTTTCAAAACTTTGCGAGTGGGTCGGACTAACCCCACACAAGCTAACACAACTTCTAGAAGTGATTTTTGCCAAACGGTTTGCAAGATATGGTCGTGTACCGCTTTGGGTCAAGAAAAACCAAAATAAAGCGGTACAAATCCGTATCTCGCAATCCGTGAGTCAAAACTCACTTCTACAATTTGCGTTGGCTTCTGTGCGGTGAGTCCAACATACTCGCAAAGTTTCAGAATTTTTGGTTGACGCTTATGAGGTGTTCTACGTTCTCGTACTCATAATTTCAAAAAATTAGTTGTTTAAGTTGTCGTGGTTACGATAAATGATATAAAAATGCACAAATGGCATCCAAAAATTCCGAATCTTTGCCAGTGGGTCGGAATCACGACACACAAGAAAACACAATTTTTTAGACTCACGGTTTGCGAGATACGGTCGTGTATCGCTTTTGGTCAAGAAAAACCAAAATGAAGCGGCACATGGTCGTATCTCGCAAACCGTGAGTCGAAAGTCATTACTACAAGTTGCGTTGGCTTCTGTGGGGTGACTTCGACCATCTCGCAAAGTTTTGGATTTTTTTTGATGCCATTTGTGTAGTTTTCTCAAGTCTCTCGAACAACAGCAACTAAACAACGACATTTTAAAGTACGGTTACGCTAGAAAACCCTACAAACGACATCCAAAAAATACGAAACTTTGCA
Organism: Hemerocallis citrina; assembly: GCA_017893485.1. NCBI lineage: Eukaryota > Viridiplantae > Streptophyta > Magnoliopsida > Asparagales > Asphodelaceae > Hemerocallis > Hemerocallis citrina. The sequence goes on from CM030361.1 coordinate 86,852,086, forward strand.
AGTAGGTTAGATTCATGTAACACAAGCCAACGCAACTTGTACAAGTGAGTTTCGACTCATAGTTTGTGAGATAAGGCTGTGTACCTTTTTTTTTGTTTTTATTGACCAAAAGCGATACAGAGCTGTATCTCGCAAATCGTGAGTCGAAAATCACTTCTACAAGTTGTGTTTGCTTGTGTGGGGTGAGTTCTGTAACGCCCCGAATTCCAAATAAGACCAAATTCGAGATTTTACAGGATCTTTACTTCACTTCGTATAATTTTACAAGGAAATTAACTTTTTCAGTAGTACATCAGAGTTACATTACACTTTGTTTACACAGCGGAAAAATAAAAGATTACAACATAGAATACAACTTGTACAATTTTAACAATATAACTCATCACTGCATCATAACATCTTCATGGCAAGGTCCAATACCTGCATGTCAAGCTGTGGGCACATCAGTCACTTACAACCGATGAAAATGTTATACTCGGTTATTCTCTCTACGCTGTACATATAACGATCTCAATACTTTGATAAACCACAAAAATTGAATGAACAATAAAGTGTTAAATTGTGACTACACTAAACATGTAAGTGTATGCCATGTCTTAATGCCTAATGCAAATATTTTATACTAAGATGACACTAATGCATACTTGTTCAGATTTATGCATCCCATACTACATAGGTCGGAGGGCAAGAACCTACGTACTCCACAATAAAGGGTTCGATCCCTCGCCATGATAACTACCCAGTAATAAAGCAAGGTTTAGACATTCCACGAGTACGGATCCCAGCCCCAGAGTACACTGCCCGACTGTTATATAGACTTCGCGTCGTGCTAATCTCCCGCAAGTGCCCCTCTAGCCTCGGTATACGTATATATACTAGAGTACAACAAACTATCCGCCTGACTACGCATAGTCCCGGATTTCAAATAAAAGCTCGTCTCCATCGAAGCAACCTCAGTCCCAGAGTACACTGCCCAACTGGGTCTATAGTCCCGAAGTACATCACTCGACTATATAGAGTGCCCCACTTACGTTTGCCCAGGTTTACTACATCTCCACTTAAGTGCCTAAATTCTTAAGTTCAAGACATGAATAAGTTATCACTCCTAGAATTAGTTTTACCTCCTACCGGACTTACTCACAAAAATATGAGATAGCTCCATGGCAATATCTGAAAATTATATCTCAAATCTTTTCTTTCAATAGTGTCGTAACCGAGGTCTCACTAACTCTTAAATCATAATTTTTCATGTACAAGAATCATGCGTACACATACCCTTTAATAAACATGTCTTTAAACTCAATGTATCCTTATCTTAATTTATTCATAAGCAGATCAATGTCTTATCTTGACATAATTCATGATCCGTTTATCCATTCTTAGTTCTTTCCAACAATAATGAATTCATCTAATCAATTTAAGCACATATAGTAATTCAAGCAATTCTTACTCAACATAAATGCATGATCCCATCAAGAGAATTAATTTTCAACTTCAACTTATTTCACAACTTAATCAATGTACTATTCATGGTTCACTTATTCCCAACTCTTTCCAACAATAATTCTACTCATGAATTCAACTAATTTAAAAAATCATTATCAATCAAGAATTTCTCATTCAACATAAAATGCATAATTTCATCGAGGGAATTAATTCTCACATCAAACTTTACTTTTCTTCTAATGTTATAAAATAAAATAATTAACTTGAGAACAAAATCTCATTCTATCTCAAATATCTTTTTTACTCCTCAAAATATACATAAAATCTTTGTAGTTCATTTTTTTTTATAAATACTCCATCACTTTATAAGAATACCGGGATTTTTCTTCAATTTTTATAAGCTTAAGAATTCATCAATTTTCTTTTAAAAAAACACAAGAATAAAATAAAAAGTCCCCTACAGGTTTCGAACCCGTAAGCAACTAGGCAGCGACAAAAGGCGCACACCGAAACCAAAGAGTCCAAGTAAACTCTATGTCCAAAACTCGCATCGAATTGCCCTTATACCCCTTTCCGAGTTCTGGATGTTTTAAAACAAAACAAAGAAAAACAGCGGGCTTAACAAGAATCGAACCCGAGCCAACAAAAAAGCCAGCGCAACGCTCGACCAACAGGCCAAACGCGCTTAACGTTATCTACTTTCCTTTTCAACTTTTGTTCAAATTCACTGTTTGTCTTTTTATTAAAAAAACTCGATCTCTCACTCTAACCAATCTTTTATTAAACTAAAATTAGTTCTGAGTTTATTCTATAACAGTAATTTACTGATTTTCAATCCACATTTTAGACAATAATTCTAACTCCCAGTTCACTCCTTTTTAATAAACAAGATATTGCATGACTTCAAAAGTAATACATTATATCTTTTCATGAACAATCAAGTTGAGTTTAGTAGAATCAAAATTTTCTTAAAAGATTCATTTGCTTAACAAAAGGAGTATTCCCAACATTTTTCATACAATCTATCATTTCTTTATTGGCGAAATAATCAATCTTTTCTTTTCTCATTTACCAATTAACAAATTGTAATTTAATTAACATGATTCACTACTATTTTCACCACATTATATCAAAATTTCCATTCAAAAAAAATACATTTAACATACATAAAGTTTTATAAGCATTCTAACATGATCTATAATACTACTGTTTAATCAAAATCTTCTATCATTTGCTTAATCACAACCATATTATTCTCATTCATAGCATGTTATACTAGCACGAAATTTTCTCTACATATTTTACATCAACATTAACTTATATTACTCATTTATAATTTTAGCATGAAGTCTCTACAATTAGAAAGTAAGAAATCATCCACCTTATGTGAAGCTTGAACAATAAAAGTAAAAAGAACACCACTTCTGGCTCCAAAGACTCCTAGTTCTTTTTCTCCTAGCAATAGTCTCCAAGCACAAGAACACTACTTTTTTATTTTTTTTTATTTTTTTTTTCTCTTAATTTTCTTTTGCTTTTTGGTGTATGGAATGAGAAGAAGAAGGTTGTATTTATAGGTTTAGGTTAGGGTCTATACTGCAAAATTTTCACCCTAATAACTCTCCATATTAATTCTTTCATCTCTTCACTTTCCTAACCCCTCCCTCAAAACTCTCCAAATGCTATAACACCCAAACCCCCAACTCTTCATCTCCCCACTCTCCAAAACCTTAACTCTCATTCAATCTCTCTCTCCCCTTGCCAAAACCGGCCTCCCCCTCTAGTACCACCCGGCCAACTCAAGTGTGCACATGCACATGCACACATACAAATTTAATACAATTTGTAAAGCTCTAAATGTGTACTAAAGTTTGTGACTTTTCATGTATTAGTCCATACTTAATTTGAATTAGGTTATAATTGATGGGCTTGATCCATGGGCTCTATTTTTCATCAACTAATTTAATTATTCTAGTGGGCTCCCTTTTTAATCAATCTAATGGGCTAAGTTTTAAATATATAGGTCCATGGGTTTAATAAAAGGCTAAATAAGATTATGCATGCTTAAAATTAGTAAATGATAGTAAGAGAAAGAGATGGATAAATTAGCACGTGCATCATACGTGCAAAAATCGAAAAATGCATTTTAATCAAAATAGGGGAAAACAAATTTTCATTTAATAAAACGAGTTCGAACACGTAAAATGAATAATCAATACACATAGAAACATCACACTTAGTGATGGAAAAATACGTAATTGATACGTGCATTGAAAACACAAAAAAAACACGTAAAAATACTGAGATTGAAATATAATATTTTAGTTGACTCAAATAGGATAAAATCGATACGAGAAACGCATAAACAGATGGAATTCCAAAATACGTAGTGAAAACACGTTACAAAATACACATGCGTAACACACGAGGGCAAAATTGTCATTTCCAATTTTGCGGAGTGTTACAAGTTCGACCTACTCGCAAAGTTTTGGATTTTTTTGGACCATTTATGCGGTTTTACTAATATTGAACAATTAAAAATACGACTAAATCTACAATTTGAGCAAACAACAACAACTACGACTAAAATTCCACCATCTAAAATAATCAAAATACCAAATACAAACTATTACATCTACAAAATTATTGTATAACTTTAATTAATTCAAATAATTAGAAAGAGACATACAAAAATTTAAAAAAACAACACAAATAAAACTACAAAGCCAATGATTTAGTCATTACCTTGCACTACTACGAATTTCCCCAATGTAGGTGTTGTCGCCGAACTTGAGTTTCGACTTCACGATTTGCATTCGAAGATTGGAGGATGAGTGGTTTCGAAGATAGGAGGAGAGATTGAGAGTGAGAGAGAGTGTGGGAATGGAGGAGGAGCAACAGGAGTGGATGGAGGAGGAGGAGAAGTTTGGGTGTGGGGGTTAAGGTTAGGGTTTTTTAGGTTGGGGGAGGTGCTTTGGGAAGAGAGAGAGAGTGCCAACAAGAGAACGATGCTGAGTGATAGAGAGTGAAGTGAGAGAGGAGGAGTCGTCGGAGTGAGAGGGGAGCAGTTTCGGTGGGGATTGAGTTTGAATCGGGGAGGAAGATATATAGAGTAAGGAAAGAGTGAGAGAGAAGATAGAGTTTAAAAAAAAATCCACTTTGCCTTAGACTGTCGTTGGCAGTTCGTAGCTGTGGAGAGTAGTCTCTCGGGTTGAACATGCAAGTATGGAGACAGAATGCCATCCTTTTAAGTATGGAGATAGAGATTGTAAACTCTCGGGTTGAACATGTTAAAGAGAGGCCGTAGCTACGAACTGCAGCCGACCTATAGACTAAGCCCCAATTCCCAACTGTGTCATTGTTTATAAACAAAATGAACTGTGGATGCATATGAAAAATGCGGAGCACAAGCTGTAATTTCCATATACGGCCTCATAGAAGCAAAAGCTGTAGTTCTCATCTACAGTCTCTACTGGCATGCCAAAAAAGTGTGGAAATAGTTTGGTAAAGATCCCCTATGGGGATCAAGTGGCAACAGAGATCTAGAATCTCATGGATCAAAGAGGGAGACGTGACCACTGCTTTCTTCCATCGGGTGGCGAGTGCCCAACAGAGATCTAACCTTATCCTTTCCATTCAAACTAACACTGACACTTCTCTTAATGAGACAGAAATTACACGTATTTTCCAATCTCATTATAAGAACCTATTCGAGCAAAGGAGTGTGTTTTGAATTCCTCTGTGGGAAAACTTTTGCCAAAACAGCATCTAGGGGGTGGCACAATCCCTTCATAATTTGGAGGTCTTGTTCACGGAGAAGGAAGTGAAAAAGGCTATCGACCAGATGGGATCAGATAAGGCGCCTGTGCTAGACGGGTTTCCTATGATGTTTTACCAAATCTTTTGGGATGAAATCATGGAGGATATTTTATCCCTGGTGGAGGAGTTCTCTGACCACAGGCTGAAGCTGGGCATGGTCAACTTTGCTGAAATCATCCTCATCCCCAAACGAGAGGAACCCCATGGGGTAGGGGATTTTAGGCCCATTATCCTCCTCAACTGTTTAGTGAAGATTATCTCCAAACTCTTAGCCAACCACCTGGGGGAGGTGATGGATGGGTTAGTTATTCAAGAACAATCAGGTTTCATTAGGGGGAGATGTATTATTGACTGCATGGCCACTGCCGAAGAGGTGATTCACTAATGTCACACTACAAATGATAAGAGCTTCCTTCTGAAGTTAGACTTCGAGAAAGCATATGATTCTGTGGATTGGGATTGCCTGTTTGAAACCCTCAAAGGGAGAGGGTTTGGTGACAAATGAATCAAATGGATCAAACATTGTCTAGTGACAAGTAAAATGGCCATATCGGTTAACGGTAAACTTAGTCACCCCTTCTCATGTAGGAGAGTGTTGCGCCAAGGGGATATGCTCTCTCCCCTTCTATTCACCCTACTTGTGGATGTCCTTAAGTCCATGCTGGATAACTGCAAACATGTGGGCTGGATCTCCCCGGCTGCTAGCAGTAGGAATCGACTGGGTTGTACGATTTTACAATATGCAGATGACACGCTTCTATTCGGTAATGGGGACAGGGCAGAAATGATATGTTTTCAGGAAACCCTCTACTTCTTTGAGGCATGGTCGGGTTTAAAAGTTAACTTCCATAAGAGTGCCCTGGTCTCTATTGCTCTTTCGGATGCAGAGGCAGAGGCCTACACTACCATCCTCAACCGTCAGAGAGATAAATTTCCTATCAAATATCTGGGTCTTCCACTTAGACTGAGTAAACTTAAGAAATTGGACTGGCTCCCAATCATTGGCAGAGTGGAAGGTCAACTGGTCGGATGGAAAGGCACATCCTTGTCTCTTGGTTGAAGAATGATCCTTATCAACTCGGTCCTATCCAACTACCTGCATACTACATGTCACTCTTCGAATTGCCAAAATGGGTGATCCAAAGAATTGATCGCATACAAAAAAGATTCCTCTGGAAAGGTGCAGAGATGGATAAGGGAGGCTATCATTTGATCAGGCGGGAGAAAGCTTACATGAAGAAATTGAATGGAGGACTGGGTATCATTGATCTTAGAGACACAAACCTAGCCTTGTTGGGCAAATGGTGGTGGAAGTCGTTCCACCTTAATGGCGAAGGCTGGCAGAATTTTTTTCTTTCTTACCTTCAAGAGAAAGGTACGAGAAATTTAGGTTTTCGGGTGGGCTCCAAGGTCTCCTGGTTCTGGAAAGGAATCGTTAGAGCTAATGAACCATTCTGCACGGCGACTGCTTCATTTATAGGCAATGGCCAGTCGACCAAATTTTGGTAGAAGAAATGGTGCGGTGCCCACACTCTTAGAGAAAGATTTCCAGACCTATATGGGCTTGCTTCCCATCACATACTTCAGTGGCCAAGACGTGGAGGAGGGGAACTTGGAAACCATCTTTTCGCACTCGTCTTAACCCGGCTCTCATCGAGAGACTTAGAGCTCTCCAAGAATATATCATTCAGGTTGGGGTGATGTGCACACACAACCCAGATAGAAAGTCATGGGGGTTGGAGACCAATGGTTCTTTTACGGTCCGCTCCTTTTATAACCATATCCACTTCATAGGATGTAGACCTAAGTGGACCACAATCCTTTGGACGGCAAAGGCGCCCTTAAGAGTCATAGTTTTTCTTTGGTTGGTGCTTAATAATGCTATACTCAGTATAGAGAACCTCGCTAAAAGTAAACCAAACATCACAACTACTTGTGGGTTTTGTAACCTCCATACAAAATCACTAAACCATATGTTCATTGAATGTCAGCGGAGTAGGACTGCGCTGGTGGAGATGCTTAGGGCCTTGGGTACAAGTGAATACCCAAACACTTATGAGGAGTTGTGGATATGGCTCAAATTTTTCACTATTCGACATGAGATGAAGGATGCGTGGTACATCGTTATCGCTGCTATGACCTGGATTTTATGGCTTGACAGAAATAACTTTTACTTCCATGAGACTAGTAATAGTACTTCTGGTATACTAACTCATATTATGCATTTGATATCCTTTAGGGCTACAGCTGCTACTTCAGGGCCGAGAGAGGATCACCAGAGCCTTCCAGATTGACGAGTACGATAATAAGGAGGTGGATTTTGGACGTACCCTTGACTAAGCGGATAGATGGCTTCTTGAAACTCACGTTCCAGAGTTTTGTTGGAAGGACCTCTATATGTGTACTTGTTTTGATGTATTACTTTTGGATTTGTCCCACCCTTCAAGGAGTTGTTGGAGTTTTATGTTTTTTTCCTGCTTTGTAATTTCTCTCAGTAATCTAAAGTTATTTCGTTAAAATCTTATTAATAAAACATGGTGACGGTATTCCACATCCCCCTGAAAAAAAAATGAAAAAAATGAAAAAACGAAGTTTATTTGGGAATTTTTTTTCAAAAGAAACCCTCAAACCCCTGATTCCTCCTACACCGTCCATCCAACCGTCTCCTCCTACCCACCATCCGATCATAAAAAGACAGATCTACAGAGAGAAACGGAACCCCCCAACATTCTCTCATTTTCTTTCCTTTTTCCTCATCTGTGTTCCCCCCCTTGTCCGTTTCCTTCAATCCTTTAATAAATCCCTTTCCAAATTTAGCCACTTCTCTCTCACCAAGACTAAAAACTGTATCCTTTTCTTTCTCTACCCCCCTCAAAATCTCCCATGGAGATGCCCTCCATCTCCTCCGCCCCTCGCACCGTAGAAGAGATCTTCAAAGACTACAGCGCCCGCCGCGCCGCCATCGTCCAATCCCTCACCAGCGGTACAATTTCTCCTCTCCTTTTCTTGAATTCCCTCACAATTTTCCAATTTACTAATCATATTTTGGTTTCGATTCAGATGTCGAGGAATTCTACGGCCTCTGCGATCCAGGTCATCTTTTTTATTTTTTTGGGATTATTATATGAGAAACCCTTCTTTTTTTTAATAAAACAATTGAATTAAGGTTTTGATGGATATTGTTTAGATAAGGAGAATTTGTGCCTGTACGGTCACCCGAACGGGAGTTGGGAAGTGACGTTACCGGCGGAGGAGGTGCCGCCGGAGCTGCCGGAGCCGGCGCTGGGGATCAATTTTGCAAGGGACGGGATGAACCGGAGGGACTGGCTATCGCTTGTTGCGGTGCACAGTGACTCATGGCTGTTGTCTGTTGCTTTTTATTTGGGGGCCAGGTTCAATGGGAATGAGAGGTAATGCGTTTTTTATTGATTTCTTCGCATTGTTTGCTTGATTGGAGTAGTTATCTGAGTTTGGTATGGTTTTGTACACTTAAATATGAATGCTTTCCTTGTTTTTTGGTTTTTGTCGTTTAGTTGCTTGGAGTTCGATTTTGTGTGGGTAATGAGAATTTCCAACAATCATTGCTCCACGTTCATTCATGTGTTTATAGAGTTAGGAATATTGTTTTACAATAAAGGAGAAAGATTAGGAATGCTAATTTCTTACTATGGCTCCGTTGGCATTGCTTTCGAAAGTGTTTTTTGTTATAAGAACACTTCGACTCAATGTAGGTATGTGGGAAACTTAATTAAAAAATGCATTTAGCCAAAGTACTTTCCAAAACTGCTATTCTTAGCCTTTTTATCACCACACCGTAAGTGGTGTATTTAGCTTTTCAATAAGTGCTTTCACTAAGAAAAATTTGATGTTAAACATATTTTCTTTTAACATCATTCTTGGAAACACCACTTTCTAGCGAGAGCACTTTATATTCACTGCAATACCAAACTTAGCCTAATATGCTAATTTGGTATTAATAAATTCTCAACCATTGGGGCTCTATCTTGAATGGAATGTTCAAAGGGCTACCAAGAAAATGATAGCTTGTTTTGATTTGGAAAAAAATGAAGTTTCTTTTATCGCCTATGGGTAGTGTATAACACCAATGAGAAAGTGTAATGTTCCATTTGACATTGCTATTATGGAGTGATTTTGGTACTAGGCGGTCATTCATCTTGTCCTTTCCCATTCAATTGCGGAGTTTATTCTTTACTTAATACATTACGGAAAAAAATGTCTTAACGTGACAAGTTATCAACTACCATAGATTGTGCTCGCGAGAAGTCGAAAGGATAAAACTCGGCAAGAAAGCAAATGCATTGCTTGGATCATGACATGCTACACAAAGAAGTTTTTCAGTATTTCCCTCACTAAACCAGTCATTAAGGGCATTCAACAGCCATTCTATCACCATATTGAATATTTCAATTCGGAAATGATGCATATTTGGCATTTCTTGTGCTCCACATTGTTGTTGTCTTGGTTCTTAATACTTTTAATTCATATCAAGATTTCAATAGTTTGCTTGAGACAAAAGGAAGAAACCTCTTCACCAAAAGATTCCCATCCACAATTTCTCAACTCTAGCAATTGTTGTTTAGACATCATCACCAATGCCATTACATTTTACAATATCTTGATATTTTCTTTGCAACTCTTGTGACAGTTCATTTGTTATTCGTGGTATAGCTTTCATCAAATGAAGAATAAATGCAAACTCAAAAGTTTATGTAGAAGTTAAATGACCTAATGCATCACCTTGTTGCTCCTTGCTTGAACCATTTATTTTATAATCTCAACTAGATTTGCCCGTGGCCACGTGCCGTCTTCAGAACGATACAGCATATGAAAAGTCTTGTAAAAGAGTCCCCTTCGGTTGCACACTACTTTTGGTGAGCACTTTGTGAGCACTCATGAACTAGAGACCTTATGAAAAATCCGAACCGCTCATATTGTTCTATATGTCTTAGATAGCCTAACAATAAAAAATCAAGTAATTTGAAGTTCATTTGCCCATCCATCAAACTGTTAGAATTTTCAGCCATACAATTTTGTGATGATGTAAATCATTGGCAAATGAACTTCAAATTACTTGATTTTTTATTGTTAGGCTATCTAAGGCATATAGAACAATATGAGCGGTTCGGATTTTTCATAGGGCCTCTAGTTCGTGAGTGCTCACCAAAGTAGTGTGCAACCGAAGATTTCTCTCTCTCTCTCTATATATATATATAGAGAGAGAGAGAATTAAATAAATAAATGAGTTGTTTTGGGGGAGAATTTGAATGAGTTTGGGGGGGAAACTTTTGGGGGGAAAATGTGTTTTGTGAGGTTAGATCTGGCCTTTGATTTTGGGGGGATTGAAGGAGAGCCACTTGATAGCTTTCTTTGTGTTTTATTATATAGATAACATCAACTACAAGATGAGATCATAAGAATTAAATTCTGCGAAGCACCGTAGTGAGATCTCTAGGGTGATCAGGGGCGGACTTGGCCCAAAGCAGCACAAACAGCCGCTTTGGGCCCCCAATTTTATAGGGACCCCATATTTTTGAAGTTCCTTATATATGTGTGTAATATTGGGCTGAAAAATGGTACTGTTTGTTTTTTGGATCAACGTTTGGACTCATAAGCCTAGAAATTTTAAACGTGTCTTTAGTTTCTTTTCTCTTTTTTCTCAATTCTCACGTCTCTTCAGTTTCTTCTCTCAATTCTCATGTCTCTTCAATTTCTTTTTTCTTCTCTCTCAATTGTCATCATCATCCTCCAACCCAAGTAAAAAAAAGACCTCAATCTCATCACACTGACCTCCTCCATCATTCTTGAGGACCCCAACCGACTGACCTCCACTTGCCGATAGCCAGCCCAATCTGAGACTGCTTCTCACCCTCCACTGTCCCCGGTCTCATTCCGTTGTGCGGTTTTTAACTCGATCGAAGTGAGTAGGTTCTAAAATAGGATATGTTCTAACTTTTGACTTCCTTCTAATTTCAATTAGTTTCTATTGTTTGTATGCAATATGCCATAAATTATTTAATTAGTATTTTTATTTTATAATTTCAGAATTCATTTTGCGAAGAAGAGGTATTCAATTTTTTATTTGGGGATGAAATTGGAGAAAATGATTGAAGATTTGAAGAAAATGAACTTTGCAAGTTGCAACAACTAGGTGCTATTGTTCCTTCACTTTGTTATTTAAATTTTGTGTAGTTTATTTAATATTTGAAGCATGCCTCCTAGAAAGTATGATTCCGGACATGAAAAAAAAGAATTAAAGAATTAACCCAATCTCAAAACAGTGCAATGGAAAAGTTTTTTAAAAACACTAAACAAACTAATTTGGCTAGTCAAAGTGATGAACCTCAAGCTTTGGTTTATGAGTAACATAGAAATGAATCAATTGATGAGGAAATTGAATATGTAGTGAATGAGGAGCATAAGAATGACGATGAACTTGAAAATTTGGTAAATAAGGAAGCTAATCAAATTAATAAATTGGTAAATGAAATTGATCATAATAAAGATTTACACAAAGAAGATGGACCTTTAAATTATGATCCAGAAAATTGGGGATTGTTATTCAAGATTTCAGAGACTTATTAGTAAAAGAAGGTCCAATTAGAGTTAATGATATCAGCTTTCCTCAAAATGATTCCAATAGATATTTCTCTTGCTCATACTATATTAGACATTTACAAATGGAGAGAAACAAGATTGAATTTGGTTGATGTATTCAACTTTCTTATGCAAAAGGCCCAATTTGAGGACTTGCTTAGGATCCCCTAAAACTTAGGTACGCCTCTGAGGGTGATACATGCATATCCTTAATGCTAGTTTGTTGCTTCAAACCGTGACCGTTAGTTCGCTACACCCAAGTTCTTTGCCAACTTTATCAACTTCTTTCACTCTAAGAGTGTCCCGATGCTTGCATGAGCCGCCAACAATATTTGTTATCGTAGTAACTAAGTTAAACAACATAACAACATAAGAATGACCTTTTGCAACAACTAAAAGTTTGAGGGGTGAAAAATGAACATAGAAGGCACATTCATCTCCTCACAAGATCAAACTTTTGAGTCCATCAATTCACCTTTCAGATTTCTTGCTCCGTCGTACCCTTGCCTGCACAAGCTTGAAATACTCAATCCATGTTTGGAGAACGATGAATCAATTGCTTGCGTAAGTGATAAGGAAGTGGTATTGATGACATCGTTGACATGAACAGTAACAATTATTCACTCGATGACATGCCCTCTTTCATGGACATAGCTCAACACAATAGTTATTTGCATATCACGACTTTCATAAACTAAAACAAGAAATAAGCAATCACTTATATCGCCAACTGCCAAGAATAGCTTATGAAATTTCCATAGCAGAAGTATTAACGATCTCCTTTAGCTAGGTGGTGTTAATTTGAGATTTTTTGAAGCATTCTTTAAAACAACCTTCCTTGTAGTCACATCACGTGACGCAAGAAATTTTAGAAGATCTAGAAATTTTCCGTGATTTATGAAGTTGTTGGATTCATGATGACCTCAAAATGCTAATCCTTGTCGTAAAAGATAGTGGATGCTAGTAATCGATGCATCCGATCGAGTGCAATAGTCATCTTTTGCTTCGTAATATTGCTTAATTATAGCCATATCAATGTCACTGTTGTTCTTTCCCAACTTCACAATTTGTCACTATATCATTGTGTGAACTATTATGATCTCCTACATGAGTTTGCAATCTCTTGGGATCCTTCCAAAAAAAAAACCCTTGTTCAGACAAGCATCACCACCTCTTGCTTTCCATGATCGGTCTTGAATACATAGCAACAAAGACAATATACTTTGTCGTTTGTTATGCTATATTCCACCAGTTTTTATTGTTGTCAAATCAAGAAGGGTTAAAATGACAAGAAACTTATCCAAATTTTTTTGAAGGAAAATTGATGATGTGAGGTTGACAATGACCCTTATCAATGTATGTTGTACTTTGAAATTTTAAGTCGTAATCTAGGATCCGAAAGGGTATTTTTAACAATGATCTCTAAATATGTTTTCTTTGGAGCTTGTTGATTAATCCCACTCTCTATTTCCAAATGAAGTTTGTTTCAATCTTGGTTTCTTTGAGAAATATCTCTACATAACTTAAGAAAAGAAGAAGAATGTTATTAGTTAATTGACATTAAAATAAATATAATTTTGGAAAGCAACATAACTATTTTCTCATATTTAACTTGCAATTTTACATAATTCAGCCAGATAAAGGATGCTAACGTTAACTTTGAAACATTATCAGTAACTTAAACTAAGAATATCTTTGAATGTTATTCAACAGAAGCATGGCAATTTCTCAAAGAAAATAAGTAAGATATATACTAATTAAATTAACTAAAATACATAATACATGACATCAAGAATTAGTTTCAAGAAGAAAGGCCTTTTGAATGATGAGGATTTGTGCAATTAGAGCATCTGTAGTCGTCGAAGGCCAGAATATGGATATTTGGCATATAGGAATAGGAAATATAGAAATGAGTTGTAGTCATCTAAACCCAAAATTTGGCTTGCATGGAAGATGGTATCCCATCTGAGATTTTTTGATTTTTAATTTTTTCCAAAAAATTTCGGACGGATATCCCGTCCGATTAAAAAATTTCTGAACGAAATGAGGATGTCGACCCATAAGATGGACTATAGGGTTAATGTATAGGAATAAAAAAAATTGGCTGGAATTGTGTTGGACGGGACATGATCTCCCGATTTTGGATTTTTTTTATTTTTTATTTAAAAAACCTAAATGGAAGGGAGATGATCTCCCGTCTTTGACTTTTTTTTTTGGTTTTTTAAATCGATTGGGACGGGATATGATATCCCGTCCGATCTATTTAATAAAAAAAAATCGTTTGCCAAATTTTGGCTTTTGCCATTTCTTCTGCCAATTTTGGCAGTCTACTGTTCACTTTTTTCCAAAAAATGGCTAAATAGCCAACGACTACAGTAGATTGTTGGCCAAAATATCAATTTTTTAGATATTTGGCCAATGACTACAGATGCTCTTATATGTTATATTCAACTATACTATGGAGAAACTGAAAGGAATTGAGGGAGGCAACAATAATCATGACATGATTGCAGAACAAAAAGGTTTCAATGAATTAGATTTCCGTTTCCATTTTGTTAAATTTTTTCTTTATTAAAATAGAATTGAAATTTAAAATCTAAAACAGTAAAGTGTAAACACCTAAACTTATGAGTTGTTACTGTGCCATATAATCTGAAATTTGAAGGAGGAAGAAGAGAAATATGGAGTCGGAAGTAGCCTTGATGGAAATGGGGTCTCATTCTCTATCTTTCCCCCTCTTTTGTCAGGTTTTTATGGTTATATGTTTGGAATTTTCGAGGAGGTAAAGAAGTTTTCAATTTTAGAATAAGACCAGTTTCATTGTTTTCTTTTTGGGGAAATAGTTGGAAGGTTAAATATTTATATATCTCCTCTTTTATGCTTGGACTATAGGCTTATTACCTTTGAAAAAAAAGAAATCAAATTGGTTTGACCCCTTTGCAAATATAAAATTCTGGAGTAGTTGATCAGCTTAGTAACTTGGAAGAACAATGAATATACATATGTATTCTGTTAGTGCCTACACTCAGCCTCATGTGTGTCCACCTTGCTTCCAAAAAAAACGTTTATTTTCAGGTTGAATCTTATGCTCATTCATTTTTATGAAGATGTTCCGCTTATTCCTCAAGTCATCGTCCGACATAAGTGAAACACCGTTTAGCTGGGAAAAGATTGTGTAAGATGACAAGACTATCAAGAGAAAAAGTTTATGCAATTTCTCTGAAGAGCTGAGCATGCGTATCTCAAACTCAAATTATGTGTATGTTCCTTTTTTTCCCAATAACAAAAATAAATTTCTCTTCCATCGTAACAACCAAAAAATAAAATAAAATGTGGCAACACTTACAATATTAAATCACAAAGTAGAGTTTTTATTGAATTGATTTTTTCCCCCTTGAGTTGTATTGTTTCAGTTAATCTTTTTTCTCGATGACTAAATTAATACTTCAGTTTTGGCACAAAGACAAGGAACACTCACGTTTCATCAAGGATAAAGAGTAAATGGGAGGAGATGAAGGAGGATAATGGGAGAGTAAATGAAAGATAATGAGGTGTGTAAATTTTTTGAGTTTTCTTAGGTGGGAATAACAGGGGTGGGAGGGAATAGGTCTGGCCCGATGGAAATAGTTGAAGGAAGAAGGGAAAAGATGATGTTTGGAAACCGTTTTCTATTGTTTTATAATAAGAGATATTTTTCTTATAAGTAAGAAGGTTTAATAGTGCGTAATAATGGACACGATTGCTTATTAAATTTTTTACTAGTTCCATGATTTTAAAGAGTGTTGAAAAATCAAATGGGTTAGGAATAATTGAGTTTTGGAGGGAAAAATGATCTCTAAGGAAAAAAGTGTTTCTTTTATTTTATTGTAAGAGATATTTGTCTTGTAAGTAAGAAGGTTTAATGGTGTATAATAATGGACATAGTGACTTTATAAAAACTTTACTAATACCTATGACTTTAAAGAGTATGTTGAAAAATCTGAGGGGTTAAAGGCAAATTTTTTTTATAGAAAGGGGCCTAAAAGGAAAATTTCCTTCTGTTTAATCCCCATTTACCTCCTTTTTGAAACACATGACACTCATAATTCATGCTTTCGAGTATGGTCTTAGATGGCGGTTGAGTTAGAAATTGTATATCTTAATCGTCTCGATTTTGTCTAAAAATGATCTTAACCTATACTTGTGTTGCATGGGAAAATAAAATCATTAAAACAATGTCAATAATAAGCAATTGAAATTATATCACATAGATTATATTTGTGTGTGTGTGTGTGTGTGAGAGAGAGAGAGAGAGAGAGAGAGAGAGAGAGAGAGGTATATGTATTGTAGAGAGAGAGAGAGAGGTATATGTATTGTACATTAGTTGTAACTATCTCAAAGACAATAATTATTATATATTAGTTTAAACATGACAAAAAATAGATTGTACGCTTGCTGTGGAATTGAACTATGTTAACTACCTTTTTAGAGGTTATATTTAATTATCTAAAGATTTTGAAGCGGGTACCAATAGTCTAGTACATTAAGTTGACAAGACTAATTTTTTTGAGAATGACAAAATAATATAATACAACAATTAGAAGGATGTGTGAAGATATATGTGAAGATATAAATTATCAGTATTGCATGTTGAAATTCTGGATAGCATTTTGGTTATAAAACAAAATTGGGGAAGTACATATTTTTTAGGGGTGATAGTGTCTTATTCTAAATTCCTTATTTGTTAACATAATGGGACATTTATCTTTGTAACAACCATTCTTAGTGCCAATTATTTCCAGCAACATACATGACATGAAATGTTGACTAACCAATTGGTTGCATGAAAGATTTAGATGTTGCATAGATACTGTTCACATTTCGCCTGACTGGGGATTGAACCCTTAGCGATCCACTATGTGTTAATTGTATATTTGTATCACTACATGAACTTATAGATATGGCCAATATCGGGCAAGTTTGATCTGCCTGATATCAGGTGAGCCATTACTGTGCTGGTTTTTAAATTATAGTGATAACCATGTAGATCATATTTAAACTTTAGGTAATTGATTAACTTACCTTTTTGACTCAATTCCTTTACCATTTAGAAGAATAAGTTCTTACTTGTACTTTTAAAAGTCTCAACTAAAATCAACTATATATTGCATTATTACAAATACCGGGGGAGAGTGAAACAAATTCTCCCTATTTTGTCTCTGTTTTTGGCCTACATCCTGATGTTCGATACTTATGTTGAATAGAGAGATAAGTAACACCCAAAAAAATGAATACAATAATAAGAAGGTGCTTTGCATATCTTTAGTAAAATTTTTGATGTAAGAACACTTGAATCTGCACTAAAAATCTGCTATCATTTATTCCACCATAACTTTTGATGGTAGAATACTTGTACTATTGGATACTAAGGAGTTGTGCTTTGAATATCTTTAGTATTATTGCTTTGGTACTAGTAGTGACAAAGTATTATAGATATCAACATGTGAAAATTTCAATTTAACTTTTGCTTGTAGTTGTTTTGGTGTTTATTAGTTTTAATAAATAGGAGAATTAAAAAGTTCTCCAAATAACTTAAGCCTATGTGCTGTTAAAAAGGAAAAGCTTAGAAATAAATATTGGTTTCTTTGAGTGGGTAATGGCCACCAATATCAACCTCAATAGTATGTGTGGCATGCTCTGATCAATTCTTTATGTTCTTCTTGATGTGACTTTAAGAATGCATTTTTTGACTGTTGTGACAAGTACATGTTAGGTTTGCTACAGGCAGCACACATCGACTATTCTAAATCAACCAAGGGTATGTTGTTTGTTTTGATGGAAGTTTAACTTGAATAGTAGGATTTGTAGATGCAAAATGGTTCTTTTGCTGCAATAGGATTGCAGTCTAAAGGCCGAAATTTTGATTATGGAGTTGCAACCTCATCATTCACTCATGGGGAGATTTGATGTTTTACCTACACAATCAAAGCATGATGACTAAAGTGTATTGTAGAGTACCGTGTGGAAAATAACCAAGAAAAGAAGAAAAGTTATACAAGACAATGGTTTAAATTTTTAAATGTTTGGGTAGTTAATGAACATGTGTAGAAAACGAACATTGTTGAAATCAGGATGTTGAGGTGGCGTTGGAAAAATATTCATGAAAAAAGGAAAAGATTACGAGATATGTTTATGTTTAAATTGTCTGGGTAGCTAAGAGACATGTCTAAAAAACAAGCATAGTTGTAATAAGGATGTTGAGGTGGCTCTGGAAAAATACTATAAGAGAAGGAAATAGCGCTTCTTTTAAAAATTAGTGGAAGATCAGTGGAGAATATAAAATGAGCTGAAATTATTGAGCTGAATTGGGCATGAAGATCAATAACTTTCAGCTCAATAACAACCTAAGAAACACAGCTAAACAAGTCCGAACTTCCCTACTTTCTCTCGCTTTGATCCTCATTTTTTGAAGCAACTCAAGTGCCATGGTGTGGTCTCCAATATTGTGAAGGCCTTTTATGAGAGTAGCGTAACTGACCTCATTAGGCAATATGCATTCCTTTACTTGGCTTAGCATTCTAGGTGAGTACCATGGATTCATCACCCTCGTATTCCTCCAAATATACACCTTTCAAAGTAGTATCGAAAATTACTGTGTTGCCACTATCCATGACCAAGAATTGTTTCAAAAATGGAAAACCCCAAATCCACATGGTTTGTGTTGTTGCATCTGTTGATGATGATCTCAAATATGACATTGTTGAGTGGGATGCCATTTTCCAAATGCATCGTTTTGAAGGGGAGGTTTAATTTAATTGGTTCTATTGAGTAGAGTTAGATGGTGGCTTTGGGTTGACACTTATAATATCTGAAAGTTCTATTTCATTCTCCCCGTTCGCCTAATAATGCCTTCAAACTTGCCATTGCTGCCACCTTCATGAATTGAGTACTTTGTTCTCAGCACCATCAAATAGGAGACTGAGGACATCATGGTGGAGTTAGCAAGAAAAGGGCAAAATATTAGGGTATAATGAAAACAGATGGAAAAATGCTGGTTAATTTGTCACGGGTATGCTAATATTTATCAACCTTGGTAAAGCATTAGGGAACTTAACGGAAGGACTACTTTTCAGTTGGCCTTTTACATTGTTGGGATGTATATGCAAACAATGATTTGTGGGGGATTAATTTACAATTTTCATGATTTTTTACGAACTCGTGCACAAAAAATTAGATAGTGTTGTGTCAATTACATTCGAGTCATGCAATGTTTTCATAGTAGAAGTAGCTTAGAACAATGGAGGAGATAACGACATGCAACCCAAAGCATTCGACTTTCAACACTTTTTATAAAGTTGAGTCTACTTTTATTCGTTGATGAAAGATTTTTTAAAATAGGCTGTACAAAATTAGAACTAATAGTGAAATTATTCTTCCTTATGAAGATAACTAAAAGTAGAAACAAATAAACTGCATAACAAAAAAAAAGATTATCAAATCAATTAAATCATATCAATTATAACTTATTTCAGGATTTTTTTTAAATATTCTCTTCCCGTTATGTCGAGGGATGCTTCTAGATCCTTTATTGATCTCCATTATTCATCTGACTAATAAAACTCGACCGTGTTTCTACTCGTCGATGCACGTCAATAGAAAACTAATTGAATTTCTTCCACCTGTGCATTGTTGCCTTTTGAATTGCGACTAATTGGATCACATTGTTGCCTCCTTGAAAGTGTAGGTATTTTCATGCTAATATTATTAGACCTTCCTATCATATAACCAAGGGAGATCGAGGAGGATGTGGCATATTCACATGGAGAATGGCACACTACATGGACTCAGTTACCAAGTATGGGTATTCTTGTCTTAAAGTGATTTTTATATTATCTAATATGGGTGATGTAAAATCAATAGCTTTACACATACTTCAAAAAAAAAAAAAATTTAAAGATTACGAAAACTGGTCTCGAACCTGAGACCTCCCTTTACCTATCCCAAACCTTACCATTTGAGCTACAACTCAGTGTGGTTAGGTTTCCACATACTGTTCATGTTAATTATGTGGTTGTCAAATGAATGATTTTTCATCACTAGAGCATACGAGACCACTTGTTGCATTGGAAAAACATGTTTTACCATCGTGATATTGCATCTCCTTATATGACATGTAGAATACTTAAAACAATGTGGATCATGCATTTGAGAAGGGGTGATATAATTTAAGTGTCACAGGAACTAATTTCCTCCAATAATAGATGTATAGGCGGTGCTTAAAATATATTATAACCTTAATTCATTGGGTTTAAAAAAAATGTGACACAAATATATGTGTAGACATATGGGCAATGCTTAAAAGTTAAAACCGTTTTTTCATGGTTTTTACATTGTACGTAATTCCAAATTTATAAAAACTATCTACGATGAAGTTGATGAAGTTTATGATGCCTGTAATGGAACTTTGGGAGAAAGCAATCTTGCAAAAATTACGAAAAGAAATAATTTTGCGAATACAATTATGTTCATATTGTTTTCTTTCGGGCCTAGAGAAGGATTAGATAGAGTCCTAAGGAAAGTAAAAGATGGGCTAAGACAAGGTAGAAGTATCTTGAAATGGTAGGAAGGCAGACATGGGCAGAGCTAGGAAGGGTCGTGGTGGGGCTACGAAAAAATAAGAAACCCTTCTATCTTTTCTATACTTCTATGGCCCCCATTTGCCCAAATTTGAAGCAAATTTTAGGTATTGTTATGGGTGCGGTTCATATATACCTTGTAAACCTTTTTTGTTGTTGTTGTTGTTGTATATAAGTAGATTTTTTGATTTGAGCCTTTGAAATCAATTGAACAATCTAGATAATCCAAATGGGACCCATACTTACTACCTTTTATCACCTTAATTTTACTAGATTTTTCGAGGCCGTAGGGAACACCTTCTCTACACCTTATCCTCTCCCAATTGAAAAACTCTTAATTGAGTTTCCACCTTTGTGGTGGATCAATGGAGATAATGGTCATGGAAGGAGGAGGTGAGTTCAAAGAGGAACTGTATGGATGGGAGAAAAAGAAAGAAGCTTGGGTGTTAATCAGAGATGCCGTTATTTTTTTTTACTAGGAGCAGGTAAATAGAGATGGAGATCAGTTGGAGAAGTTGATCGGTGTATATAAACGTGGGGGGTGAAGAGGGGATGAGCTGTACAAACGACAAATATTAGTCAGTATATCATAATAACCCTACACTTTAAATTCTAATTTTTCTCGTCCCACTTTGGCTCACTGTAATATCCAAGGGAATTGCGGGACCGAATTGGTATTCAATATTTTGTCAGCATAGTTGTCTTTTTTTTTTCCTTTAAATAATCAAAGAAATCCTAAGCCTAAGCATGTTACCTGTTTTGGGCTTGTAGGCGATATTTTAGGAAATTATGCAGAGAAAGTACTGCAACTGCACATATTGGACTGCAAAAGCGGATTTCTTTTTCTTTTCTCTTCGTTTTTTTTTTCTTTTTTCAAATAAATACGATGGTTGGTATATATGAAGATAAGGTTTAAATTCTTCTAACATGATTACTGAGATATCAAATTATAGTTGATGTTCTTTGTCTAATTTCAAATCTTTTAAGCGTTTTCTTAAATCGCAAGTATGCAAATAACAATGAGTGGCTCCCTTTCGTTGGAGCCATACAAAGCGAATTACATAGTTTACCAATTGTAACAGTGGATGATCTCGAAAGAACTAATATAACAAAGAAAGCACCCGCATAAGTGGAAATTATTCACAAAGACTTAAGAAATTTATTGATTATGAGAATTAAAGGAAACTACACTAATTTTTTTTTATTTGTAATTGAACAAAAAAGTAAGAACAACAAAGCTAGGAAAATACCTAGGAAGTGAATCTAGGGAATTCACCAACTTCAATGAAGGCAACAAAGGAAGCCTACATTTTCTCGCCGAGAGTGGAGGTGTTGCTGCCTCCTTTTAGTTCAAATTCCTAGTTTTGCCCCTGATCATTCTTTATCACCACAGTCTATGTTATGTTGCACTGACACATCTATTTGGTAGCTGTATCGGGTCGCACACAGTCAGACACCCGAATTCGACATGACACTTGATAATTTAAAAATCTTTTTTGTGTCGTGTCTCACGGTGTGATTCTTAGACTACTGGGTAGCACCAAGTGTTGACTTTAAGCTATGAAGCACGAAAGATACGGCTAAAACGTGTCCTGCATTTTATTTATTAAATGGATACGGTGGGATATGCGGCAGACACGGTGGGGATACGACTCGTGGTTAAAATTGTTAGAATGAAATAGTTTTTGGGTTTAAAACATAAAAAAGCGAATTTGGGGATTAATTTGAAGAAATAAGAAAAGATAAGTTAGGGTTTTCTTACCTTATTCGAAGAAGAAGAACTGAAATCAGTTCTTGCTCAATTGAAATCGGTTCCTACCTTCAGTCGGCCGCAATCACGGCAACGGCGACGGCGACGGCGACGACCAAGTCTCCATCTCAATCGACAGCCTTCAATGGCGAATCGACGCCGACGTCCTTCTTCTCGTTTGGTCTCCCCTTCGTCTTTCGCTTGCGACGGCCTCCATCGACTGATTCGAGATAAACGGCTAGCATCCCCCCCCCCCCCCCCCCCCCGAATCGTCTGCATCTCATTTTTTGTGTGCACTCCTATTCATTAATCTCAAGCCATATTCAAGAGCTGGCTTGATGCATGTTGCTTACTAGTAAGTACACTTTAGCTTGCTCATAAAGATAATACAAAAATGTAATGTAATAAACTTCTAATATATTGTATTGAAAGTTTAAAATAAATTCATTAAGGAGAGGAAATATGGAAGTTATATTTAGATCAATTTATGAAGTAAAAGTTGAAACCAGATGTCATAAATAAAAGAAAACGGGGGTTGCAGTGGCATTGCAAACATGTTGAGTGCAGCGCGGCCCTCCTATTTGTTGCAACTGCTTTTTACTCTTTTTTTAATTAAAAAATGTAGCTGCAGCAATAGGAAGCTGTGCACCCCCTCCTGTTTTCTCCATAAATAATGGGCATTTGTATGATAATGGATACATTATTAATGTATTAGGCGGTGTAGAAGCTGGTGTAGTGAACGCTATTTTAATGAGAGGATGCTAGTGGCACACCCCTCTTTCATTTATATATTAGTGTAGATCTGTTGACTTTGCAAATATATAGTTATCTTCATGAGTCAAAAAGTCTCAAAAAGCATCTTTCACTGTTATAAATCTTCTTCATCTCATCCGAAATCTCTTCTTAGCATCCTTGTCGAGATGAGAACCGATATTTTAGAAAAAATTTGTTTAGAACAATTTTTATGAGATGTCGGCCGAGATAGGAAAATATCGTCCAGTTCAATAAGTTACGGCTCGAAATTTCATTGTTTTGGCTTCTTTAATTATTTTGGTCAGGATTTGAAATAAAGCAAATTTAGACCCTTGACACATACCCGTTCTTCAGAATTATTTTTTCCCTAATGAATGCAAAGTAATTATAAGTAATATTGTATTCTCTCTTATGTTTCAATTATGTTATACAAATATGTTTTGTGCTTAATTCATGTCTTTACTAGCATTGTATAATATTTTATATGGTAAGTAACTTCTAGGATAATTGACTTTGAGATCCGAGATTTAAAACCTTGGTATTTTTTGAAATCCATCACATCTCGGCCTCTTTAAACTCCTACTGTATATTTTCTATATAAGTTATGGGATGCATGTTAGGAAATTTGAAGCATTTTTCTTGTGTTATTGTCATTGGACTATCTACATAGTAATTATGTAAACTTGTTTATACTTTATTTCGTTGTAATATTTAATTATTAGCACTTGATGCTTTGGTCCAAAAATTATCATGCTATAAATTGTTTTATGTTAATTTTTCCAACATAAGATGCACCCATTATTTTTAATATCAGTCCCCACAACCGTTATTTCGGCCGTTAAACATTTTGAATGGTTTACTGATACTGATACTATAGTTATGAAATACAGAACCTTTGGTCCAATTTCGGGTGATATAATGGCCGATATCCGATATATAACCTGATATCTGTTATCAGATATTATCGTCTATATTAAATATTACTCTTTTTTAGGTTAGAAATTTTATTTACTTCATTGAGGGTTGGTTTAGAAACGTAAAACCCATCATTCATATAAAAAGAGAATCTGCAAAAGTAATCCTTACTCTTTTTTATACTAAAAAATGTACGTTCGCCTAAATCATATATATGCTTCCTCCCCACAATAAAACATGTTTACTCAAAAAGTTATTTTTAGTGTTCTTTATTTTTTCTGATTGAGTCTAAATGCGTACTTTCACTCTTGAATTTTGTGGAAAGAGGATATCATTATGGTTCCCCCTTCTTTGTTTCTATAATAATTTTCTATAAGGATGGTGTTATCTAAGTCGCGTATAGAATATATATTTTCATCCTATATATGGGAACCGATTCTTTTTTTTTTGATGTCACCAATCTAACCCCGATATTTGATATAAAATTTCCATCTGATATAATACCGATATTCGATATGTAAAACGTTTGTCATGCACCATTGAATTATTGTTGTTTTCTTATTTCGCAAATGTTTCTGTAGCACAAGGCAAAAGCCATGGCATGGGCATGATGTCTAGGGTTCAAATGCCTGCTTGCATTAGACAATGACCTATTCTCAAAATAAAAATAAATGAAGTAAAATAAGATTTTTTTTATTTATAGAAATTATGCTTATGGGACTACATCACATTTATGCGCTCCTTTTTAGAAATTATCAATGAAGCTATTAATTGGCAATTGATGCAGTCGAGTTAGTTGACCAATTCACAGACTAAGTATCTAATCATAAAAGGATTTGATATGGATAAAGGATTAAAGTAGTAGTGATGTAAAACTAATCCTAAAATAGAAAATTTTTAAGATTCTTAATGGATTAATTTTACCAAAATGTAGTGCGGATCAAAGTTAGAATTTTTAAACAGTTAATCGGTGTGATGGATTTTCAAGAACCGAATCATGTTTAACAATCCCAATTAATAATTCCACTCTACAATCAATAATTAAATTCCTAAGTGTTCTTAGCAAGTAAAAGGTTCAATATTGATTCGTACCCTAATCAAGCAAGTGGAACACTCAATCTCAATTATTTGTGGACGACAGGCAAATCAGATAATATAATAGATGATAGAGCAGTAAAACATAAATATTTAAAAGTGGAAAGAGTATGCCGAGGGTTCGAAGAACTCAGCGTAGATCTTGGGTTGAACACATCAATGGCAGCAACAACTTCAAGAGCAACGACAACAACGCAAGGGCTGGCGGATCTGGGCTGGTGTCGGCGCTCGGGAGGAGCACGCAAGGGGGATGTCGGGTGCTGGTGTCGCTCGGAAGGAGGGGCACAGGGTTCGCTGTGGTAGAGCGTCGGGATGTCGCCGTGGAGGAGAGGTCGCACATGGGATTGATCGGGATGAGGGGATGAAGTCGTAAGATGAGAGGTCGGGAGAGGGGATGAAGGTGGCGGTATTGGTGTAGGGCGATGGGGAGAGGGAAGGGCGAGGGCGACGGAGTTGATGGCGGAGAAGGTCAAGACCGGAGAGGTGGGTTGGATTTTTGGTCGGGATTTGGGGGAGGAAGGAGGGAGAGTGGGTTAGGTAGATGGCAGCTGAGTAGGGTTAGGGTTTGAGTTTATTTGGGAATTTTAATTTGAGGGTAGATTTTAGAGTTAATCACTAACCTTAAAATTGTATTAGGATTTATCACAAACACTAATAAATTGGATCTCAATTGTATCACACAAATGAGAGAATAAGAGTAAAACTCAACACAATAAATTTTTAATCAACAATGGGATATCTTTCTCATTAAACTCAAGGCCTATATATAGGTTCAAAACAAATCAAGATACAAATCTCAGAATATTCTCAAAATCTCAAAAATATTCTAATGCATAAAAAAAGATTACATATGACTATAACTGCCAAAAACAAATATGGTACTGAAATAAAATTCTAAACTAAATAAAATCGATGTCCTCATCATTCTCTCCGGGTGGGAGAGACCTCGACCTAGTCGAGCCAAAACAAGTGATCCTATCATGGTGCTCCAAAAGATCTGAATCCAGTTGCGGGAGCTCCTCACGATCACTCAAGTGTCATCCGACTTCGGCTTGTTCTTCCACCTCACCAAATACTTGTGCATACCACCATCTCTTGTAGAGATTATCAGATCATCTAAAATATTATTTAATTCTTCTGCCGGTGGGTAAATAGTATCAGGTAGAGGGGTAAATGTGGAAATCTCATCATTAGGCTGCAGGGTGGGCTCATCTATATGAAAATTTCTATGGTTGAATTGTGAGCCTTCATAGAGTACTAGATTCTCAATATTAAAAGTCTTACTTTCGTCAAAGCCTCCAGGAAGGTCAACGACATAGGTATTATCATTAGTTGTCTGTAGAATCTTAATGGGCCTGCAACACGTATGTTCAAGTTCTTAACGGGTCCAACAGGAAACCGTTCCGGATGAATCCGAACCATCACCTCGTCACCAATATCAAAAGTTATAAATTTTCTTTTAGTATCTGTTATTAACTTGTAGTTAAAATTATTCTCATTAAGTTCCTTGGAAATTTTTCTATACAAATCATGAATGTGATATGCAAATGTGGGTGCAGACTGTGACTCTAGGATGTTCTAACACATGGATAAAATCTATAGGCTGCCAAGTGACTTGGGATGGGATGGGTGACTCAGGTACACTCAATGGAGGTGACTGGACAGACTGAATATAATTGAGAGACTGGTCATCCTCTTTTTCATCAAAGTCATCACTTACACTAGGTTCATAGGTAAACTCAGTGTCGGGCTCATCAGCGATGACTGCGGTACCCTCTACTATATTGATCCTATTTGGGTTGGGGCAGTTGTCAGCAACATGGCCGTATCCCTTACATTTATAGCACTTAGTGAGATGATCAAGCTTAGAATAGTCTCTTTCAGTGTTCGTGTTGTCATTTCTAAGTGGATAGGAATTTGAAGTATGTTTGTTTGGGTAAGACTTGTTAGGGTACTGAGGAGAGGAGTGCTCAGGTCTAGAGGGATCAGGAGGATTCATTCTGGAGGAATGATCCATCGAATCGCTGGACTTGTAATGAGAACTTGCTTTAAGGGAATCCATATCGAGGACAAGAGCATAAGCTACTGCTAATGAGTCCACATTTCTATGAATTAGCTCGTTCTTCAGATCGGCTCGTAATCCAGCTCTGAACCTAAGAGAGTTTGTTCTTCACTCTCTTTATCTAAAGCATTGCACCGAATAAGGAAGTCATCAAATTTATCAACATATTCTTGTGTGGATTTACTTCCTTGATATAGTTGGTTCCACGAATCTAGCAATCGGGTGTGGAACGATAACGGTACGTATCTCTCAGTGAGCTTCTCTTTCATGGCTTTTCAAGTGGCTATGGGTGCCAGACCTTGACCTCTGCGGGCATGTTCAAGATTAGTCCAGTGTTGTTGAGCTTTACCCGTCAATTTCATAATGGCAAATTTAATTTTTAGGGTTTCACTCATGCCAAACCACACAAAGTAGTTGTCCATCGCACGGATCCAATCAAGGTAAGATTGGATTTCCATGTGGCCTTCAAAATGGGGAATGTCAGCCTTAATGTTCTTCTTATATTGTTCGTCAGGGTCACGTTCTTGACGCCGATCGTCACGAACATTCACTTGAGGGATCTGACGATCAGCATGAAGCTCAGGGACAACAGTTTGATTTAATTTCACTTTCTCAAGCCTCTGATTGATATTGGCAAGAGTTGCTTGAATGGCAGCTAGGGTAGCGGAAAAATCAGAGTTGTTCATCTTAATTCGGGAAGGTCTAGGGTTCCTAGTTGGGTAATTTGGGAGGGATAAGTAAGGCTCTTCAGGATCTGGGATGGTGCTGCGAAGTCACATTCACCAAAAGTGGAAAACTAGGTGTCGTGTGTGTGCTAGTTTTTTTTAATAATAAATCTGAAATGATCTAAAATAAAGAAAGAAAAAATAAAAGACTACACGATCCTAAATGAATGCAAAAATTGATGCCTAAATGATGCAAGAACTAGGGTTTTAAGAACCTTCGCTCTGATACCAAAATGATGTAAAACTAATCCTAAAATAGAGAATTTTCAAGATTCTTAATGGATTAATTTTACCAACATGTAGTGCGGATCAAAATTAGAATTTTTAAATAGTTAACCGGTGTGATGGATTTTCAAGAACTGAATCACGTTTAACAATTCCAATTAATAATTCTACTCTACAATCAATAATTAAATCCTTAAGTGTTCTTAGCAAGTAAAAGATTCAATATTGATTCGTATCCTAATCAAGCAAGTGGAACACTCAATCTCAATTATTTTTGTGAACGACAGGCAAATCAGATAATATAATACATAATAGAGCAGTAGAATACAAATATTTAAAAGTGGAAATAGTATACCGAGGGTTCGAAGAACTCAGCGTTGATCTTGGGTTGAACACAGCAATGGCAGCAACAACTTCAAGAGCAACGACAACAACAACAACGCAAGGGTTGGCGGATCTGGACTGGTGTCAGCGCTCGGGAGGAGCACGCAAGGGGGACGTCGGGTACTGGTGTCACTCGGAAGGAGGGGCACAGGGCTTGCTGTGGTGGAGCGTCTGGATGTCGCCGTGGAGGAGAGGTCGCACAGGGGATTGATCGGGATGAGGGGATGAAGTCGGGAGATGAGATGTCGGGAGAGGGGATGAAGGTGGCAGTACTGGTGTAGGGCGGTGGGGAGAAGGAAGGGCGAGGGCGACGGAGTTGATAGCGGAGAAGGTCGAGACTGGAGAGGTGGTTGGATTTTTGGTCGGGATTTGGGGAAGGAGGGAGAGTGGGTTAGGTAGATGGCGGCTGAGTAGGGTTAGGGTTTGAGTTTATTTGGAGATTTTAATTTGGGGGTAGATTTTAG
Organism: Hemerocallis citrina; assembly: GCA_017893485.1. Classification (NCBI taxonomy): domain Eukaryota; kingdom Viridiplantae; phylum Streptophyta; class Magnoliopsida; order Asparagales; family Asphodelaceae; genus Hemerocallis; species Hemerocallis citrina. Next base: position 86,880,951 of record CM030361.1, read on the forward strand.
AGTTAATCACTAACCCTAAAATTGTATTAGGATTTATCACAAATCCTAATAAATTGGATCTCAATTGTATCACATAAAGGAGAGAATAAGAGAAAAACTCAACACAATAAATTTTTAATCAACAATGGCATATCTTTCTCATTAATCTCAAGGCCTATATATAGGCTCAAAACAAATCAAGATACAAATCTCAGAATATTCTCAAAATCTTAAAAATATTCTGATGCATAAAAAAAGATTACATATGGCTATAATTGCCAAAAACAAATATGGTACTGAAATAAAATCCTAAACTAAATAAAATTGATGGCCTCATCAAGTAGTGTCTCATTTATCTGTTAACCTTAAGTAAACTCCAAAAATCTTGTGCCTCCACCCTTGTTCTGAATTGCTAATCAAAATCCAATGGTTAAGATTTAAGACTTGGTTAAGACAGATTGTATCTATACCAGAGGTGGACACTGTTAAGAATTGTGGCCTCAAATACACGTAGGCACGGGGTATTTGAAGTTGGAGAAGAAGATGAGAAGACAAAGAAGCAAGAGAAGACAAGCATCGAAGTAGAAGTAGTTCGGAGGGTTGCGGTCGACCAACCTGGGGGTGTGGTCGACCGACCCAGTTGACTGAGAGTTCTTCGAGTGTATAAGTCCAACAGAGGAGAAGACGGTCGACCGACCTAGGGGGTGCAGTCGACCGGTCAGCTCTTTGGGTTGGTTCTACACGTTGCAGTCGACCGTCACTAAAGGTGCGGTCGACCGACATCGGCGCCGGCTGATTGTTTTTGGGCTTACGAGTTTAAAGGCCCAATTGCTATATTTGTGTTTATCTTTTAGGGTTTGCTTGGGGGCTATATATATAGCCGTAAACTCTAGGGTTTCGTTAGTGGTGATCATTATTCAACTTCAAGAGAGATTGTGCCGAATGTTTCAAAGGTGAGAGAGAGAGATTGAGAGTTGTAATCTCTTTTGTAATCTTTGTATTTCTTTGGGAATAAGAAGTATTGGTTATCTCTGCATATTGATTGTGTTCTTGTGAGATCCATATATTGTGGTGGCTTGTTCTTGGTTCATCTATTTCTTGGGAGTTTCTATTGCTTGTGGTGTATTTCCGCTATTAGCACTACGAGTTGTGGAGTAGATTTCTCCAACAGATACCATTGAATTTTGATCAAAATCCAATGTCAAGATTTGATCTTTGGCAGGATGAAATCTAAATCGAAGGGTGGAAACATTCAACATGATAAATGGAGTGCAGTATTAGATTCACTGGTAGGGAATGTTATTATAACGAGAGAGGCAGTAGGGAACTTAAGAAGTATGAGAAAAAATGAGGGTATAGTTTAATCATTTGGTAATCATGTACGTAAGAGTTATCATTTTGGCAATCAATCGTTCCTCCTAAAAGGTGAGATTAAAGAGGTCGTTGTCCATAAGATCTGTAGCTGAATAGCTAAAGTGGATAGTCTTTTCTAGGGTAGTGTGTGAATGCAGAATACTAATGAAATTAACTTGAAGGTTCTACAAGACTACTGGATATACTAGAAGCTAAAATAAAATTGAGGTGCATGCTTAAGAAGTTTGAGGTAGCTTCACAATAGCAATATTGAAGCGAGTAAAGAAGAGCATTATGATTCTAATTAATGGAGTGATTACTAGGTTAGACTTAAAAAGAACTTAGATCTAGATAATTGAAAGGATGTGATTAGCGTTATTCTGTTAGAGGAGATAACCATTAAGACTTGAATGATGGAAAAGGATTCGTGTTGCTGATACTAGTGTTGAAAGACCGTCCTAGGCTGGCTCGTTGTTTAAACAACCTTGAGTGCCTTAGTTAGACTGCCCAGCATCTAAAGATGGCTAGGCCGTAATCCACAGGTGTTTTCGTAAAGCATTGCGTAATGCTAGTTTGCATCATGGAACTCTGAACTATTCTTATGCGCTTACTGTACATAATTGTATGCTACGTTAGCACCCTACTACAGTCACTTCTGTGGTTAAATTATATACCGTACGGTCATACACTGGAAGCTGGAGATGGTTAAGCTCCTATTATTGACTCAAATTGCTTGATTCTAACCCAGATTGTTTTTCTCTAAATTTCCAGTGGAAGAGTATTTGGCATGACACCATTTGGTTGGAACAATCTCCCATGGTTAAGCCCGCGTATGTGATCCATCCCCAATTGCAAAATTTAGCTGCGTGGTTACAATGCTGACCTGATCTGTAGTTTTGAATTTGGCTAACTCCTATATTTGATCTTGCGTGAACTTTCTGATTTTAGACATCCACTGTTTTGGGGAACTTGTGTATAAAAACTGGAGTTATTTTGTACCTTCAGATGCTTCATACTACAAAATTTTCGTTTTGATTCTTTTGCTTTTGGGAATTGACAGGAAACGTTTGTTCAGTATGATCAATGAGCTGCCAACTGTTTTCGAAGTTGTATCTGACCGAAAGCAGGGAAGGGATAACAAGTCAGGCATTGACAGTGGAAGTAAATCCAAACCCACAATAAAGGTGAGAGATTTTTCTGAGAATGTTGTGTAACATCACTTTAATTATTTTCTTCGTAATTATGATGATCGACCTTTTGTTCAGAGATCAAGCGAGGGTCAGTTAAAGAGCAATTCAAAACCAGTTGATGGTGGCTATGGTGACGATGAAGATGAGCATAGTGAAACTCTCTGTGGAACTTGCGGGGGTAACTACAATGCAAATGAATTTTGGATTGGGTGTGATATATGCGAGAGGTGGTTTCATGGTAAATGCGTGAAAATAACCCCAGCAAAAGCTGAGAACATTAAGCATTACAAATGCCCAAGCTGTAGCTCGAAGAAAGCAAGGCAGTAACTGGAATGTCAGAGTGGTCTTTTGTTTATCCTTAGGCCCAATTAGAAAATAAAAACCCTGAGCTATATCATTTTTGCAGAAAATCGTACTGGAGGATTTTTTTTGCGCAAAAAACCCTCCTGAAGTATGTTTTAAAAAAAACGCTTCGTATATTTTCAAAAAACTACATCTAACTTTTCTGTTTGTATTAGATAACCCTTTTCATCTTTGCAAGTTGTTTTAGAAAACATAATGCATCTTTCACATTATTTTCAAAAAATCTCACTCAACTTTAGTGGAAAGTTCACGCCCCTAGAGTGAGTTTTTTGAAAACATACTTCAGGTGAATTTTTTGCGCAAAAAAAATTCAGTGCGGTTTTCTGCACAAAGGATAAAGGATATAGTTCAGGGAATTTTTTTTCTTTCTAATTTAGACTTCTCCTTATTGATAGTGAGTTATTGGAACAATGTTCTAGTTTCTTTTTATTTATTTTTAAAATTTCATTCAACAATGCTATGATGTAGGTGGGTGAAGTTGTCCTTCATAGATGTGGTGTTCATATACAAGGAATTCTACAAAGATATTTTAATATATATATTTGAACATTATTTTCATCATTACAAAAATATCTTCCATTTTTGAATTCTGAGCCTCTTCCTAACCGTTCAGTTATCGCGTTCGACAAATCATGATTGTATCTTGTGATGGGCTGTGTTATGTTTCATGTATTATCTTTCAAGCCTAAGAAGTTGTCGGGCTCTAGTCATCTTCAGATACTGCCATACTGGTGAAGCTATCTTATGTCTAATGTCAAAAACTTCGGAATTTTTTTTAGCATTTCATGGCCGAGACAGTGATAAAGGCCACACGGCATGCTGGCATGCAAGTGTGCCTCCGATTAGAATGCCCTGAATGTAAGCGAAGTCCTCAATTTTTTCCTGCTATATGTAAGCAAAGTCCTTTTACAGAAAGATGAGGGGATCTTCCTGCTTCACAATCTTGTCTTATTCTCAATTGTCACGAAGATTCTAAATTTTTTTTGGGGTAGCTAGAGTTGAAATTGGTGAAGGTATCTGATGAGATCGAGTTTCCCTTAGATGAGATTTCAATTGATTAATAATTTTATGTTCATTTACTGAATCATATTTCTTGTTGGTTTCTTTACTCGGATTCCATGATTTATTGTATAATTTTATCTTGTGATTATATCTAATTACCTTCTAGAACTTAATCTCTTGTTTCGGTCTTAGTTTAAAATAGTTGAATCAAATTATGAATGTGTCTCATTTAGGTTAGGATTTGTGGGGACTTAATGTAGCGCCCCGAATTTTCAATATAATATCTCAGAAATACGTGGCACAATTTTCAGAATCAACTTCAATGTAATCATAAACATAGCAACCAAATACACGAAAATTTAAAATTTTTTATTACATTATTTGTTTATAAAGTACAACGGAAAATTAAACATCTTGAATTACAATTTCTTTCTTTTACAACATATTCTTTTACAATTTACATAAGCTCCATTATCATTCTATCACATGCATCCAAATCCCAAGCTATATGCACCTTACTTGTAAAATATGAGGCTAGAGATAACCCTAATCCCAAAACTGCAGGGGTCCGCCATAACGGTGTGAGTGACATAAAATTAAATGCAACATAAATAAAACATGAAACATATAATCATAAACAACATGTTTTAACCGCAAGAATAAAATGAAATAAGAAATAACGATAGATAAAACATGAAAATATCAAGTGAAACTATACTAAGTGTCAAGTATAGAAAAACAGGAAACAATATGCACAAACCAAGTCAAGAAAACACCAATGCTATATGTGTTGGATCCTGTAAGTAAGGCAAATAACAATAGAGGGCGGGTGAATAGTGTTGTATAAAAAAATAATTAAGAAATTGAATTTTCCGTTCTATTAAGTCGACTGAAAAGAGATATCCAGTAGACTGAAGCGTCAGATTAGAAGAGTATTTTATTGAGAGTTACGAGTCTGACCAGTCGACTTATAGCGGAAACTAGTCGACTTTCCAGACAAGTTTTAGAACTAAAACTTAACAAAATTGAGATTGCAAGTAAAGAAAATACAACCACAGAGAAAGTCAACCACAGAGAACATAGCAATGTATCCTGGTTCGGTCCTCCCAACCTACATCCTGTCCCCAGGCAACCCACTTTGAGATTTTTCACTATTCTTGAAAAAGTACAAGAATACCCTATGGCGTTTGACAACAACTATGTCAAACCTGTAGAACTCTCACCACTAGAGAGAGCAAACCCACTCTACACCCTAGAGTGAAAAACCGACTCTACAACCAAGAGCCCTACTCTCCAACCGAGAGGACCACTCTCACAACCTGAGAGTGAAAACAACAAAAAAGAGTTACAATAAACTATAGCCTTGTTTGTGATTTGTGATTTTGTATGGTGGCTATTAGGTTAACTTCTGAAATCAGTCTAAAACGAATTCGATGTTATACTATACTGTTTTTTAGAGAACCAAGACTTAGAGAATATGTATGCCTTTTAAAAAGCTTGTTCTTCTAAAAAAAAACTTGAAACTTAAGAGAATGTTTGATACCTTTTCATGGTGATTCCTATACTCTATTTATAGAGAGGAATCAGAGGGACATTGTAAACAATTCCCAAAATCGTATTAAAACGGATAAAAAATTATTTGAATTTGAAAAACAAGTTTTTAAATTCAGAATACTGTCGAAACGACTGTAACAGTCGACTGGGTTGCCATAAGAGTCGACTGGTCCGAGCTTCTATGAGTTTAGACAATTTCGTACTAAGACAGTCGACTGGTTCCAAAGAACAGTCGACTGGTACTCAACAACTGAACTTATTCAAGCTTGTTTCGACCTTTTAACTTTGTAAAACACTCAATTATTAAAAGATAAGTGTGAGTGTGTGTGTGACAAGGCTATTACAAGTTCCTAAGACTCAAAAGATAAAAATTACAATTGTTACACGACACTTTATACAAAACATTCGAAGCACTTGAGTCTTGTCTTGAACTTGAGTCTTTGACTTGAGCTTGAGCTTGAGCCAATGTCTTTATGTCTTGAAGCTTGCTTGATCAAATGTGACTTGAACTTAGATCTTTGTAGATCTAATCAATTCTCTTGAAAGCTTCATTGGATCAACTTTGCCTTTGTGTATTTCACCATGGTATTGTCTTTGATACATCCTGCAATATATATAGGTGGTAGCACAACTTTGTATTGTGTTGTAGTCATGAAAACCAAGAATCAACATTCTCTCTCTTTTTGATGATGATAACACAATAGCTTACAATAATAATAATTAAAAAATGCTCCCCCTAACTAATATACAACATGCACAAGTTAGAAACATGTACAACATGCACAAGTTAGAAATATGCCCCCCCTAACTAATGTATAACATGCACAAGTTAGAAATATGCACAAAACAAACACATCCTTTTCTTCCCCTTTGTCATCAACAAAAAAAAGGAGGAAAGAAACAATAACATAATGGAAATCATTGCATAAAGAACAAACACATTGCAAAACCATAACAAATTTATACAAAGGAAATTGAAGTACATGGTTTCAAATACTGCATAAAAGTGAAATACATAAAACATAACGAAAAATTACAAAAAAATTGGTGGGTGAACAAGTGGGTTAGGTTAGCAAGACTGGCCTCAAGGGTATCCTGACGATCCATGAGATAGTTGACAGAATGATAAAGACTCTCAGGATCGGTAAAAACAGCTCTAGGACGAGAAGAACTAGATGCAGAGGACCTACGACCTGAAGTGGCTAAAGGAATAGGAGGGACATTCCTTCGAGGAGACCTAGGAGGAGAGTGAAGAATTTTCATACGAGCTAAACTCGCACGATCAAAAGACTCATAATGAGTGACAACACTAGACTCAGAAGTAAGATCAACTTCATAGAAGTTGAAAATATGAGTAAGTATTGCACCAAAAGGAAGGAAAGAAGTGTGAGCCTTATGAAGACGACTGAAAATGACTTGACTCCAATTTATTTGGATATTGCCAAAAATCGCATAGACAGCTTGTTGCAACTCTTAGGAAAATTGATCGTAACTCCCCGTTTTAGGGATAATGTTATATGACAAAATTCTTGCAACTAGCTTAGCAAGCGGTGTAATTGATTGGTTAGTCATTGGGGGAGCGCGATTTGGCAAGTAGATTTTTGAAAAATTAGAGTCGTCATCCATTACAATCTCCCCTAAATCTAACCCTTCATATGGAATACCCAAAATAATTCCCAAATTTTCAGGAGTTAACCTCATACGAATATTTTTTACCGTAGTAGTAAAAAATATTTCGTTACCATCCTCGGAAGTGGCAACATTCATATTTGTATAAAACAAATATATAAGTTGTGGATAGTAATAAGGTTGATTAATAAGGGAAAGCAAGTCAAGTAATCCACATTGTTCAAACAATGGGGCTAAGGGGAACCTATCTAAATCAGGAAAATTGACAAATCTCCCCGGAAAGATAGCAATTTGACATATGAGAAAGAATTTCTCAACTAGGTTGGGATTCCTAAGATATTGAAGGTAATTTTGTGAAGATGAACCTTCTTCTACATGGGAACTGCCAGCTCTCTTTGGAGGCATGATACCAAACTTTAGAAAACTTAGAAAGGAGAGGAAGATCAAGAATTTTTACCCAACAATGGAGAGGGAAGCACAAAGCTTCAAAAAGACTTCACAAATGGGAAATGCACTTAAAATCTGGATGAAAGCTTCAATTTTGGAGCTTCAAATCACTGAAATTGCGAAGCACAGGAAGGGCAGCCGACTGGTCATCTTCTTCTTGAGAGAGAAAGTAAAGAAAAAAGGAAAGTGAAAGAAGAGGGGTAAAAGCTAGGGTTTTACTAATGGTTTGAGGGCTGAGATCGAATCAGAAGTGAATCAAAGGTTGGGATCAGCCAACGGGTAAAAAGAATAAAAAAATTTCCTCCAAAAATGTGCCGTTTCGAATCAGAAAGACAAACTGATGTCGCAACAGTCGACTGAATCGAGAGCAATGAGAACCAAACGAAAATATCAAGTAATATGTCTGTCAGTCGACTTAGTACTGTACACAGTCGACTGTCTAGAGCATAAAATTCAGTAAAATAAACAACGAAAAATACTTGGTCAGTCGACTGGAAAAATATTTTAAGTCGCCTTACACAAGTTAAAAATTCAAGAAATATCACGAAAACAGCAGATTTCTAGTTCTCTTCTAAAGTTGATAAATGTGTCTTCCTTAAGTTGTTTGATAAAGATATCTGCTACTTGTTTATCAGTAGAAATAAAATCCAAAGATATATCTCCCTTTAAAATATGATCACGAAGAAAATGATGTCTAATATCAATGTGTTTAGTACGTGAGGTTGAATCGGGTTTTTAGATAAATTAATGGGACTGGTATTATTACACATTATAGTAGGTTTTGAAAATGAAATACCATAATCTAATAGGATTTGTTTCATCCACAAAATTTGGGCACAAGCCAAACTTGCAACAATATATTCAGCTTCTATAGTAGATAGGGGTACTGAATTTTGCTTTTTACTGCACCAAGATATTAGTGAATGTCCCAAAAAGTGACAAGTACCGCTAGTACTTTTACGGTCAGTTTTACTACCAGCAAAATCCGCATTACTATACGACAAAAGTTGAAAATTATCGGTACGAAGATAGAATAAACCATACTCAGATGTGTCTTTAATGTATCTTAAAATGCATTTCATAGCATTTAAGTGAGACTCTTTAGGACTTGATTGATATCTAGCACACAAACATACACTAAACATAATGTCTGATCTACTAGTAGTTATATATAAGAGTGAGCCAATCATCCCTCGATAGAGTTTTTGATCGACACTCTTACCTAATTCATTTTTGTTAAGTGTAGTATTAGTAGCCATAGGTGTGGTCTTACTAGTAGTGCTATTCATGCCAAACCGTTTGAGTAATTACTTAGCATATTTTCCTTGATTAATAAATATGCCATTATGTGACTGCTTTATTTGTAGTCCAAGAAAATAATTGAGTTCACCCATGTGACTCATCTCAAACTCATTTTTCATGGTATTCTCTTGACAGAGATTACTATTAGTAGATCCCAAAATTATGTCATTTACATATATTTGTATGATTAGGATATCGGCCTCTATTTTCCTAATAAACAAGGTAGTATCTACTTTACCTATTTCATAACCAGTTTCTAGTAGAAAAGTCTTTAACCGATCATACCAAGCACGAGGTGCTTGTTTAAGACCATATAAAGCCTTTTTCAATTTAAAACCGTGGTTTGGGAATTGTTCATGTTCAAAATCAGGTGGTTGCTTAACATAAACATCTTCCTTAATAAAATCAATAAGAAAAGCACTTTTAACATCCATTTGAAAAAGTGTAAAGTTCATAAAACATGCAAAAGATAATAAGATATTAATTGATCCTAGTCTAGCAACAGGAGCATATGTTTCATCAAAATCTATGCCTTCTTCTTGATTATATTCTTGAGCAACTAATCTAGCCTTGTTCCTAACAACTTGTCCTGATTCATCTAACTTATTCTTGAATACCCATTTGGTACCAATTATAGTATGATCAGGGGGTCGTGGAACTAAATCCCATACATCATTTCTTATAAATTGGTTTAATTCATCTTGCATGACATTCATCCAAAATTCATTCTCACAAGCTTCTTGTATATTCTTCGGTTCAAAATCCGACAAGAAAGCCGTATGAGAAATTATGTTAACATGAGATCTTGTTTGAATACCACGTGAGATGTCACCAATTATTAAGTCATGAGGATGATCTCTAACTTCAACAAATGATTTTGGTAAAGTTTGAGTCATCACAACAGGATCATTCGACTTAACTAGTCCATCAGCCGACTGATTCACATCAGTCGACTTGACTTCCTTATCAGTCGACTTATCTGCTAGGATAATTTGTTCTAGTGATTTAATAACATTATTTAAAGGTGATGAAACATTTTTTATCATCTTCAATAACAGTAGATGAAGGCAGAGATTCATCAAACGAAACATGCATAGATTCTTCAATAGTCAAAGTTGACTTATTGAAAATTCTATATGCCTTAGAGCATCCACAGTGGGGTTTCTTACTTTTAGGCAAAATGAAAAGAATAGGAATGGAATTGAGTGTATGGTCTGCAGTCATATTTGCCAAAAAAAAAAAAAAACTGGGAAGCCCTCGGACGGGACATCATGTCCCGGCCGATCAATGATCAAACGGGACATGATGTCCCGTTGGAGGTCTTTCCCAATTTTTTTTTTGCAAAATTCGGCAAGGACGATACATCATGTATCGTCCGAGCCATTAAAAAAAAAAAAGCGACGAGACATCATGTATCGTCCTCTATATTTCTATATTCGCTGCGCGACTTCTCAAATATGAGAATGCACTGTAGATCGTTTGCTATTTTTTGAGAAAATAGCAAACGACTGCAGAGCTCAATTCTCATATTATTCTCAAAATATGAGAATATGAGAATTATGAGAAACGACTGTGGATGCTCTTACTCCTATCTGAGTATCTAAGGAAGATACCTTTATTAGATCTAGGATCAAACTTATCTAAATTATCTTTAGTGTTTAAAATGAAACACTTGCAACCAAATACTTTAAAATAAGATACTTTAGGAATTCTATCAAAAAATAGTTCGTAACATGTTTTCTTAAGCTTAGGCGTAATCAAAATTCTATTTAAAATATAACATGATGTAGAAACAGCTTCAACCCAGAAGTACTTAGGAAAATTGCTTTCAACAACACTACAAACCAAAAGGGCTATAGCGGCACTTTTAAAAGGCTATAGCGGCGTTTATTGGCGCCATTATAGCCCATAACGACGCTTCTGAAATTGCCGCCGAAAATGCCGTTACAATGTGCATCGTTATAGCTAATGGGCTATCGCGGCGTTTACCAAGCCCGCCGCTACAGGGTGCCAACCTATAACGGCGTTGCCAAGCCGCCGTTATAGGAGCATTTCCATTTCAAATTTTTCAAAAAAATCGAGCTATAGCGGCATTTTTCCAAGCGCCGGGATAGAGTTTACTCAATTTAGCCAGCGGCCAGTCCCCTACAGCGGTGCTTGTAAAGTGCCGCAATAAAGGGCACTACCTTTTATAGCCGTAGTATCTATCGCGACATTTCTTGTTAAACGCCGCGATAGGTCTTTTTTGTGTGTGTGTATTTCATTATAAAATTTTGAATTGAAAAAACCAGTAATTAATCGCATATTACAAATACATGTAATCATATTAAATTTAAATACTTAAATCTTAAAATCAATATAACATCATAATCAATTAACCAAAAGTCACACATCATAAAAAACAACTCAATAGAAAACAAAATATATAACACATATAAACTGTCATACAACAAGTGTTAAATGTATATGTTGTACAAAACTTAGTTATTACAAAATATAGATATAATTCCTACAAAACATTTAAAAAAAGTCCAAATCCGACAAACTACAGCGGGGGAGTCTCCTCGTGTGGTCCGGTGTTGCTTCCAATTCCATCGTTATTTTGCCCTAGTGTATGTGCTTGACTAGAAACCGATGGAATACGCTGGCCCTGTAAAAAAACATAAATATTTCATTATCAATTTGTCAAACAAAAGAAGAGAAAGAGCAAAAATTGGAGCAATTAGTAAAATGCTTGAGAAATTATACTTTTCTCTGTAGCACCTACTCTATAAAAAAACTATCTAGTGGTGAGTGTGGAGTCAAGTAGTAACAGTAGGCTTTTGTCCTTTGTCTGTTTGTCAAATATAAAAACTCATGATCATCATTCACACAACATTAGAACTTGCAGTTGTCTCATAGTACTATTTAGATAAACAAAGTATAACAAAATTAAAAGCATTAGACTTCTAGTAAGGGTGATGGATAATGGATTCAATTCTTGTAATGTAGTATATATCTAATTATTTATGCTCCTATGCATTTATCTTATTTAAATTGAATGCATGGCTAGTAGTTATGCTGCCTGTGTCCCAAGTGCGAACCACCTCACAAACACCATTTCCTAGTTGCCTTCATTTTCCTTAAACTTCTCATCCATCTCAATGTCTTTACCAAACGTTATGATCCAATTTATAAAATTTATTACGTTCTATGAAGCATCAATTTCCAACCCCATTTGCCAATAGAAGACTACAAACACTATGCATTGTGCTTCTCTACTTAAGCAAATAATAATGAGCTAGACAAACTTGTTTTGAGAATGACTTGTCTGACATCTATCCTACAGTTTATGTATTACATGAATATGTACCACAGCTTTTCTTGTTAACAAAGTGTGATAACTCTCCTGTGCTTATCATTTATTCTTTATTCATGTTCTTTATCATAAACGTTATAGAAATCAATTTTCTTTCTTTTAACTTCAAAAATATGTTATAGGATTTCAGTTGCACATAAGATATTTTTATGCTTAGATTTTTGTTTAATTTGAAAAAATGTGGTAGCAATTGAAGTGCTAGTGCCAGTACTTCAATGTAAACTGAGAAAGGTACTACATAAAACGTTTGGGTAATATAAAATCTTTTAACTCTGTAGTATATGTGCACAGGTCAATAGCTTGCTAGTGTAAAAATTCCAGTACTTTGGGAAAGTGCTAATTGCTCCTCTCTGAACATTAGATCAACCGGTTTTTCTATAGTTTTTTATAAATTCCTACATATCCAAAAGTTTGAAAAGAAACTACATAGTTCTTTCTACTGATTTTTGACATTAATGTCCTTCTAATCTCCTGAATATCAACAAGAATGGTTTTCCATGCATACAGGATGACTTGACAACTACCTTAGTTCAACAATGCCTCCAATGTCAAAATACTGTTCAAAGAATTATAGAAATTGCTGGAGATAATGTATTTAAAAAAAATGGGTATTTAGTTGTAGAATACTAACCGGTGCTTGAGTTGGAATTCCTTGTGACTATTGCCTGATTAATGTTGCCATTTGAACCATTGCTGCCTCCAGACGTGCCACTGTTGCCTTCAGCTGATCAACATCGTCCTGTATGGGCCCGGCCCCACTGGAAGAACATGTACGAGAACCAAATACGCTGGTGGGTGTTGGTCCTAGCCCCATCCCACGCACACGACCGGGACGCTCACATCCCCTCAATTCAAAGTGAACTTGACACTGTAGCGTCAATGGATCGGCGGAGAGATGACATTTCCTCAATCTTCTTTCTAGCATCCTTCTACAATAGATACCAAAGACAAATTTAATTTTCAAAATTATTTTATTTAAAAGATTAAATACCAAATTAAAATTAATTTGAAAGCTTTTTATTTACCATAATATTGGTTGCCACGTTATCCCTAAATTTTCCATCCTTACCCGTGTGGGTAGTTTCAAAAAAATTTACATCGCCGATCTTCTCTCCCTCATTTGATGCTTCCTATATATAAGTAAGATCAGTATTTAGAACTATAATAAAATACTTCAAATAAAATGATTTGGATGCCTTAGTCATAAAATCGAAATTTATTATCCCTATTGCTAATTGGGATAGATGTCTAGAGTACTCAACATCTTTTAAGTTCTGACATTGGTAATGCTAATGTTCTGACATTCATACTCTCAGATTTAGAGAAACTGCAAATATAATTATAAATTGACAACAATCACATGCAAATCTTATGGACATTAAAGTTAATCAATAATTATAAATGAACCCAAAAAATATGTAATAAAATAAAATAAAAAGTACTGCAACATGTCTACTAAATTTTAGAAGAAATGTGCCAGATGATGATAAATGGAAGGAATATAGTAGTGATCATCAACTGATGATTACAAATACCAATAAGCCAAGCAGATTATAAAGTGCTTTTAGTTTCATGTCTTTGGCAAACAGATCAAAACAGTTAAATCAAGATCAGTATTTATCAGCATTATATAACAGTATGACCTACAGAAACTTGTCATAGCCTGCCAAGAGCAAAGATTTAAAGACAGTTCAGATTATAAATTATAAATTCAACATCAAATGATATGATCCTAGGTTTGATGAGTCAAGCCTAACATTATAAAAGTTTGTCTAGGTTTGGCTTATGTCTTTGCCAGATCACTATCTCATAGAATGACCTGCTGAAGCATGGATACTATACAAGTAGGACATAGAATTTGTAAAGAGTAGGATATTGCTCATCAAATAAAAATAAAGATGTGTATCCGATACCCAGAAAACTCTTTTACTGGAGTAAGTTTGCAGCTTAAATAAAATGCATCTAATACATAGGAGAAGTACTAATATGAGGTGTATATGCAGATAAATTCATATAACTGATGCATAAAAGTCTTTTACTGATGGAGTGTGTGTGTATATAAGGTATAGCCAGATTCTTCCACTAAACTGAACATATGCATATATATATATATATATATATATATATATATATATATATATATATATATATATATATATATATATATATATACTGATTAAAATAGAGCATCAAAAGGCATAGAAGACTGATAAATCTGTTAATGTCCACATTTTGGATTAATAATCTGAATGCAATTAAACAATTAAATTCTCTATCTTTGGTAATTTATACTTCTTTTCTCTTTTCCATAGGAAACAACCTAAAAGCAACTAAATGAAGCGGATTCAAGATTTACTCAAGACTAATCCATCACTGTGAGGATGAACACTGGAATGAAGAACCTTAATTTTTCATCAAAACATTTGAGTTCGCAGAACAGTCGACTGACTCCTTAACGACAGTCGACTGAACTGACTGGGTTTGAGTTTCCACAGTTCGCAGAACAGCCGACTGACTCCTAGTCAACAGTCGACTGAACTGGCGTTCTAGTTCTGTGAGACTATAATATCAGCTGAACAAATACAACCCAGTCACAAGCAATCATTAAACAGCCGACTGATACTATAGCAATTATTGAACATGCACAAGCTACATGGAGACTGCACAAAAATTCTTCTTCACAGCACATCAAAACTACAAGCCAAGAAGGAGAGCAAAAAGAGAGAATCTGAACGGGAGCTAGAGATAAGCACAGTTGAGATACACCCTTATCCAAACCTGCAAAACAAATCAGAGTGAGCTGTCAAAATCCAGGAAACAAATATTGTATAGCTGCAAATAACAACTTCCCAAAAAATCAAGCTAGAGATCTGGTCTGGCATTTAATGAAGAAGATTTGACTCAACCCATATCCGATATTTGAGGAGATTGAAATCTGGAACTTGAGATCTGCAGATAGGGGTAAAAGAAGCTATAAAAAGGGGGGAATACACAGTCAAGAAGAGACAGACCGAAGGGGAGATCGAGTGCCAATTTGAGACCGAGGGGGAGGATCGGAACCAACGATCGGAACGAAGGAGCAGATCGAGTACATCTTGAAGAGGAGCAAATTGGTTTCAAGCTGATCATCATACAAAATCAGTGTTACTTCTTCTCTCTAATTTTTGTTCTTGACTTGTTTAAATTATTAGAATCATGTATCCAAATTTGTTAGTCAATAAAAGTTGGATTATGTGTAACTAAATTCATTTTGGGCTGATTGAAACCTTAGTCATGTAATGTTTACAAATCTTCTAAAGCACTACTCCTATCACTTATTGATTAAACCTGGTAGTTCTTGATCAAATTTATAATATGCAGTTTTTGATGCTTGACATTCTTACTATTCAAGTGTTGTTAACTCAACTTATTTATTGATGAACACTCTATATCACTTTATTTATTGATGAGCAGTCGACTGACTCCTTACGACAGTCGACTGAACTGGCGTTCTGGTTAACACAACCAAAGTTGAGTTATCAAGTTTGCTTCTTATAAAATTGAATTTGTTACAGAAGCAGACTTAGATGATCGAGTCTAGTGCTCATGATTAGTAACACAATAACACATTTGGGTTCTAGGGTTTAATCAACATAGAAGACTAGAATAGATACCATGTTCTAGTTCTTTATGTGCTTGTCAATTTTCATTGTTTGTTATGCTTTCTTAAAGTGCAACTTAGTAGATATCATGCTAAACACTTAAGGAGAGAAAGGAATTAGAGTAGATACCATGCCTAATTCTTAGCTTTGGGAAATCTTTAATTTAAAGAGTAGATACCATACTCTTAAATGAACAAGCATGAGTGATCAGAGGAGTGTAGAAGTTGATCTAGCACTCTTGACTATAGGTGGAAATCGAGCCCAACTAATTCAATAGATATTTTTACCCAACTGAGAACTACTTGATTTTGATTTTAATCTCATTTCCCTTCAGACATACAGTAAAAAAAATAAGCACTCTGTTTATTGATTAGTAAGTTATTTACTACAATCTCTGTGGCATCGACCCTTGCTTTTCACTACGCTTCTGTAAACGATTCGTATACTTGCGAGGTTTTAAAATTTGTGTTTAGATTATCTATTCATTTAGACAACTGAATCATCGACAAGTTTTTGGCGCCGTTGCCGGGGATTGTTTAGTATTTTAACTTGCAAATCAATAAAAAAAAATAAAAAACAAATTTTTTTATTTACTGAAAACTATGAATATTTTCTTTTAGGTACTATCCAATTCGAGGCTACATGACTTTGGTGTATGCACGGGAGACGATCACTTAATCCCAAGCTACTACCTATTGACCAAGAGATAGAGCACATTCTGCACAGACTAAAACAACAGCTAAGACCACAAACCATTCGAAAAGCAACAATGGGCGAGGAAGCACCAAATCGAGTACCAATGCAGGACAAATTTACTCCTAAGAATATTGAGCAACCTTCTTGCATTGCTTATCAACCTAATGTCACAGGGAATATGCACCTATCACCTCAATTACTCAGCATGGTTCTCCACTTCAGTGGCAAACTAGACGAGGATCCTCATCTCCACTTGCAAGATTTCTTTGATCCTTGCAGAATGCAAAGCGTCCAAGGGCTTACCCCTGAACAAATCAAGTTAATTTTGTTTCCATTTTCATTAAAACTTAATGCTAAATTGTGGTATAAGTCTTTGGAACTAGGATCAATTCAATCATGGGAGCAATTGGCAACAAAGTTCTTGAAGGAATTTTTTCCAGCTCAGAAAACCAAATAACTAAAAAAGGAAATTCAACTCTTCCAAAAAAAAGATGGCGATTTGTTCTTCGAGGCATGGAAGGACTTTAAGAATAAACTCCTCAAGTGTCCTACACACAACATGCCTAAGGATGATCAGGTACAAGCATTCTATGAGGATTTAAATGACACTAACAAAGCAATTGTAGATTCAGCTTGCAATGGGATCTTGATGAGGAAGAGTGGTGAGGAGGCCATCGAGCTATTCGAAGAACCCAGCGAGAACTCACAACAATTCTCAACGAGGGGAAGGGGTTTTTCGAAGAAACAGGGAGTTTACGAAATTTCTACTAGTAATAACATGCAATTAGAAATGGTAACCATCAACAAAAAAATTGATATGCTTGTTAATGCAATTTCGACGTTAGGTGGCGTAAAAAATCAACCAAAAAAAATTTGTGCAATTTGTTCTCATTCTGATCATATAACTGATGCATGTCCAATGTCTTGTTTCACAGATCAGGAGCACGCAAACTACGTAGAACAGGGAGTGTATCCACCCAAGAACAACCCCTTCTCGAACACGTACAACCCAGGGTGGAGAAACCATCCAAATTTCTTATGGAACAATAATCAAAACAATCAAGGCACTCAAATCGCACAAGGGAATGTGCGGCATTTCCAGATCGGGAATGCCTTTGATCGGCCAGTTCAAGAACAGAAGAAGTTGGATTTCGAATCCACCGTTCTTCAATTTCTCCAACTGCAACATCAAACAAGCAACCAACAAGGGCAGGCCATTCAAAAATTGGAGACCCAAATTAGTCAAATCGCTAAGGAGTTAAGCGAAAGAAAGACAGGAGAACTCCCATCACAAACCATACCAAATCCTAGAGGATAAGAACAACTCAAATCGGTGACAACCCTAAGAAGTGGTAAGATAATCGACAGCAAGGTTGGAACAAACGCGTACGAATCAGACAAAATCGAAATCAGGTACACACAACCAGAAAAATCTTTGGGTTCCAACAAGGTAAGTGACAAAGGAAGGGTAGTATTGCCACCATTCCCTCAAAGGTTAGTCAAGCAAAAGAAAGAACAACATTTACTTGATATCTTTGAAACTCTTAGGAAGGTAGAATTCAATATTCCCTTACTTGATGCTATTAAACAAATTCCTTCTTATGCCAAATTTTTGAAAAATTGCTGTACTCACAAGAGAACATTTCAGGTTCGGGAGAATGTGGCTTTAACAGGGGAAGTGAGTGCGGTGTTGGAGGAAATTACCTCCTAAATTGAAGGATCCACGTAGTTTTACCATTCCTTGCAGGTTGGTGAGCATTTCTTTGAAAAGGCACTGTTAGATTTGGGGGCAAGCATCAATCTTCTTCCGTACTCTGTTTATGAAGAACTAGGATTGGGGGAACTCAAACCAACATCAATCACTTTGCAACTGGCTGATCGCAGCATCAAGAGACCTAGAGGTATTTTAGAAGATGTCTTAGTTTAGGTAAATGATTTCATTTTGCCTGCAGATTTTGTTGTTTTGGATATGGAAGACTCTTCAATGCCATCTTCTTTACCTATCATCTTAGGTAGACCCTTCATGAGTACTGCTGATATAAAAATTTGTGTTAAAAATGGCACTATAAGTATGAAAATAAATGGTGAAAAGATTGAGTTTAAAATGTTTGATTTACTAAAATTACCACACGATGATCATGAATGTTATAATATTGATGTGGTTCAGGAGATTGTCAACCAAACATTTCAGGTACATAGCGTGGATCCCTTACAGGCCACAATTACACACTTTCTAACACTATCTCGAATTGAACAGGAATATGATGATATAGATTGGAGGATTACAGAGACAGTACATTACCTTGAAACTCCAAAATCATATTCAGGTAAGTTTGTACCTGTGTTTGAAAATCTTGTGTCTAATAACACTTTTGTTCCTTCTGTTACCAGGACACCAAACGTGGAGCTAAAGCCACTACCTGAACACTTGAAGTATGCATACTTGGGTGAAAACCAGGCGTTACCTATGATAGTTGCTGCAAACTTGAGTATGCAGGAAGAAGAGAAGCTGTTGAGAGTATTGCGAGAACACAAGGGTGCATTAGAATGGACCATTGCAGACATCAAGGGAATAAGTCCATCCAAGTGCATGCATAAAATACTTCTCGAAGACAATACAAAACCTAGCAGGGAAGCACAAAGAAGGCTTAATCCACACATGAAGGAAGTGGTGAGAACAGAGGTCCTTAAGCTACTAGATGTTGGCATCCTCTACCCTATCTCAGATAGCAAATGGGTGAGTCCTATACATGTAGTGCCTAAGAAAAGTGGAGTCACAGTAGTGAAGAATGATGAGAATGAGCTTATTCCTACAAGGATGACTACAGGTTAGAGGGTATGCATTGACTACAGAAAGCTGAATAACGAAACCAGGAAAGATCACTTCCCTCTTCCTTTTATTGATCAAATGTTAGAAAGATTAGCAGGATATAGTCATTATTGTTTTTTAGATGGTTATAGTGGCTATAATCAAATTATTATTTCTCCAGAAGATCAAGAAAAAACCACTTTTACATGTCCTTTTGGTACTTTTGCATACAGGAGGATGCCTTTTGGATTGTGCAACGCACCAGCTACATTTCAGAGATGCATGATGAGTATATTTTCAGACATGGTGGAGAGGTTCATCGAGGTATTTATGTATGATTTCAGTGTTTTTGGATCTTGTTTTGATGAATGCCTTAACCATTTGCAGCTCGTGCTTAAGAGATGTGAAGAATGCAATTTAGTGCTGAATTGGGAAAAGTGCCATTTTATGGTACAACAAGGCATTGTCTTATGTCATGTGGTGTCCAAAAAAGGCATTGAGGTGGACAAGGCAAAAATTGACATCATATCGAAGCTACCCCCTCCTACTACAGTCAAGGGTGTAAGGAGTTTTCTTGGACATGCAGGGTTCTATAGAAGATTTATAAAAGGTTTTTCCAAAATCTCCAGACCCCTTTGTGGATTGTTAGCTAAAGATGTTGAATTTGCATGGACAGAAGAGTGCACGAATGCCTTCGTTATATTGAAAAATCTTGTCATTTCCGCACCCATCATCATGGCACCAGATTGGACCCGTCCTTTTGAGCTTATATGTGATGCAAGTGATTATGCTTTGGGAGCTGTTTTAGGTCAGAGAATAAATAAGGTACCCCATGCTATTTACTATGCTTCTCGAACTTTAAATGATGCACAACTCAATTATTCCACTACTAAAAAAGAAATGTTAGCTGTCATTTTTGCTGTAGAGAAGTTTAGATCATATTTGATTTGGTCTAAAGTCATTGTTTTCACTAACCATGCTGCTTTGAGATATTTGTTTGCAAAAAAGGATGCTAAGCCTAGGTTGATCAGATGGGTGCTTTTGCTTCAAGAGTTTGATCTTGAAATTAGAGACAAGAAGGAGAGTGACAATGTTGTTGCAGATCACTTGTCCAGGTTACTGCATGATAAAGAGAGAAATGTGCCCCCACTGAATGAAAACTTTTCAGATGAACACTTATTTGAAATAAATATACAACTTCCATGATATGCAGATATTGTCAATTATCTCACTGCTTATGTTTTTTCTCAAAGTATGACGAGTTAAGAAAGAAAGCGGTTGGTGGCCATGTGTAAGCACTATTATTGGGATGATCCTTACTTATTCAAATTCTGCTCTGATCAAATTGTAAGAAGATGTGTGTTAGAAGAAGA
The DNA here is from genome assembly GCA_017893485.1 of Hemerocallis citrina. Taxonomy (NCBI): domain Eukaryota; kingdom Viridiplantae; phylum Streptophyta; class Magnoliopsida; order Asparagales; family Asphodelaceae; genus Hemerocallis; species Hemerocallis citrina. The sequence continues at coordinate 86,901,647 of CM030361.1, forward strand.
GCAAATGAGTATTTTGCAACATTGCCACCAGTTTGCATGTGGAGGACACTTTGGGACAAAAAGAACAGCACTTAAGGTATTACAATCTAGTTTTTATTGGACTAATGTATTCAAAGATGCTTTTTCTTTTTGCAAGACTTGTGATAGATGCCAGAGGACAGGCAACATCTCCTTCAGAAATCAAATGCCACTGAAAAACATTCAAGTAATCGAGCTTTTTGATATATGGGGAATCGACTTCATGGGTCCTTTTCCTAACTCACTTGGTTATTTATATATTCTCATGGGTGTGGATTATGTGTCTAAATGGGTCAAGGCTGTCCCCTCAAAAACTAATGATCACAAAGTTGTTGTCAAGTTTTTATAGGATAACATCTTCACCAGGTTCGGTACACCAAAAGCAATAATTAGTTATGGAGGTAGCCACTTCAATAATTTTCCATTTGCTTCTTTGATGAAGAAGTATGGGCTTACACATAAAGTGGGTACTCCATACCATCCTCAAACCAGTGGGCAAGTGGAGATTAGCAACAGAGAAATCAAGAGCATTTTGGAAAGACCGTAAATACAAGCAGAAGGGATTGGCCGCTACGCTTGAATGATGCATTATGGGCATACAGAACTGCATACAAGATGCCCATTGGCATGTCACCATATCGTCTGGTCTTTGGAAAAGCATGTCATCTTCCGGTGAAATTGGAACACAAGGCTTATTGGGCCATTAAAAAGTTCAATTTTGATATGAAACAAGTAGGTGACAAAAGAAGATTGCAGCTGAATGAGCTCGAAGAATTGAGGCATGATGCATATGAGAATGCAAAATTGTACAAAGAACGGATCAAGATATACCATGATAAATAGCTAGCAAGGAAGGAGTTTTATGAGGGACAGAAGGTATTGATATACAACTCAAAATTATGACTCTTTCCAGGCAAGCTTATGTCAAGATGGTACGGTCCGTACATTGTTACAAAGGTTTTCCCACATGGAGCTTTGGAGGTTCATAGCAAAGAGAAAAACCAAACATTCAAGGTGAACGGGCATAGGGCGAAACCTTATATTGAGATGAGTTTTGAGCCACGAGAGGAAGATATAACTCTTCAAACTATTCAATACATTGCATAAACTCGTCAAGTCTAGCTGAAGACAAAAAACGCAGCGCTTATTGGGAGGCAACCTAATTGTCAGGGAAGTTCTTACACTTTTCTCTTTATTCATTTCTTCACTTTTTTTTTCTCTCTTTCCTTCCAACTGGATGGTGACACATGCCTATTTTAAGTTTTTGTTTCAAACATTGAGGACAATGTTCCATCTAAGTTTGGGGTTATTTATTCACATTTAGAGTCTTTTGATTATGTGCAAAAAAAAAAAAAACTTCTAACAACAATGATGAGAACATGAGCTCAGTTACTATAGGTAGAGAGTGGAGAACAAGTATTAATTGTGGTCTTTATCTTTAAAAATGTTAATAACTTATCATGGATCATACTTGAAACTTTTACTCACTTGGCCATGTCAATTCGACGAATTTTGAAAGAGAATAAGCAAGTTCAACTATGAGTAAACTTAAATACAAAAATTGTGAGTTTTGAGCCTAACATATATTCTTGAGAGAGTCATACACTTGAAGATCTCAGTTGACTACATGAATCTACATTCTTGAGATGAACTAGAACTTGTTTTTGTTACTTTTCGAAACTTATTTTGGATTTTGCATGAAAACTTGGAGGTGATTAAGGCACCTAAGAATCTATCACCAAAGACAAATAGCCTACCCAACATCAATTATTCACTAGTTGCCCATTTGAAGCCTATAAAAGCTTTCTTTTTGTAAGACACATCATCCTTAACCATGCCTAGATAAATAGGTTACCTTACCTGTATCTATTGAATTAGTAGAGCAAAAATTGTAAAGAGATGTGGTACGTCAAAGTGAGGGGTTTGAAATATATATATATATATATATATATATATATATATATATATATATATATATATATAAAAGAAAAGTTGGAGGATTTGTCATAAGAAATATGAAAGGTTGTTCATCAAATAAATGAAAATTGCTGAGTTGTGGGTGGTTGAGAGGTGTTGGTAGAAATAAAGTATAGGCCTTTGATATATGGCCTCATTATTGAAATATAAAAAATAATAAAATTTTTTTTTGGTTGAAATATAATCTCTTAGAACAATACAAGTTGCTCTACTAATTCTTTAGAAATTTTGTATTCCTTTTTTTTTTCCTCAATTGTTTAAACCCTCACCCGTGGCCCCATTACAACCTATATAAGACCTTTTGATCCAAGTATTGTGCAAATCAATGGTGTGAAGATGTAGTAGCAAGATCAAGCATACGGTTTCATTTCATTCCAGACAAGAGATCTAATTTGAACTTCCCATGTTAATGTGAGCTTTTATTTTTTCTTTTTGGGAGTGTATGCCATGGTGAGATTTTGGAGTTGAAATATAGTTGAACTTGCTAACCTTAATCATGATTATGTTGCACAGGCATTGGCCACCCTACTTATTGATGTTCAAGTTGAGTATTCTTTTGAATAAGTGATTAACATTTGAACTAAATTATTTAGGCCTATCTTAATGCTTGTTCTACTCTTGATACTAAAAGTAGCAAGTTCTCTGAGGTAAATGTTGGAAGGGTCAAGGTGTTCTTGCGATGCTTGTAGTTTTAGTTTTTATTTTTACTCGAGGACAAGCAAAAGCTAAGTTTGGGGATATTTGATAAATCTGTTAATGTCCACATTTTGGATCAATAATCTGAATGCAATTAAACAATTAAATTCTCTATCTTTGGTAATTTATACTTCTTTTCTCTTTTCCATAGGAAACAGCCTAAAAGCAACTAAATGAAGTGGATTCAAGATTTACTCAAGACTAATCCATCACTGTGAGGATGAACACTGGAATGAAGAACCTTAATTTTTCATCAAAACATTTGAGTTCGCAGAATAGTCGACTGACTCCTTAACGACAGTCGACTGAACTGACTAGGTTTGAGTTTCCAAAATTCGCAGAACAGCCGACTGACTCCTAGTCAACAGTTGACTGAACTGGCGTTCTAGTTCTGTAAGACTATAGTACCAGCTGAACAAATACAACCCAGTCACAAGCAATCATTAAACAGCCGACTGATACTATAGCAATTATTGAACATGCACAAGCTACATGGAGACTGCACAAAAATCCTTCTTCACAGCACATCAAAACTACAAGCCAAGAAGGAGAGCAAAAAGAGAGAATCTAAACGAGAGCTAGAGATAAGCACAGTTGAGATACACCCTCATCCAAACCTGCAAAACAAATCAGAGTGAGCTGTCAAAATCCAGGAAACAAATATTGTATAGCTGCAAATAACAACTTCCTAAAAAGTCAAGCAAGAGATCTGGTCTGGCAATTAATGAAGAAGATTTGACTCAATCCATATCCGATATTTGAGGAGATTGAAATCTGGAACTTGAGATCTGCAGATGGGGGTAAAAGAAGCTATAAAAAAGGGGGAATACACAGTCAAGAAGAGACAGACCGAAGGGGAGATCGAGTGCCAATTTGAGACCGAGGGGGAGGATCAGAACCAACGATCGGAACCAAGGAGAAGATCGAGTACATCTTGAAGAGGAGGAGAGCAAATTGGTTTCAAGCTGATCATCATACAAAATCAGTATTACTTCTTCTCTCTAATTTTTGTTCTTGAGTTATTTAAATTATTAGAATCATGTATCCAAATTTGTTAGTCAATAAAAGTTGGATTATGTGTAACTAAATTCATTTTGGGCAGATTGAAACCTTAGTCATATAATGTTTACAAATCTTCTAAAGCACTACTCCTATCACTTATTGATTAAACCTGGTAGTTCTTGATCAAATTTATAATATGCAGTTTTTGATGCTTGACATTCTTACTATTCATGTGTTGTTAACTCAACTTATTTATTGATGAACACTTTATATCACTCTATTTATTGATGAGCAGTCGACTGACTCCTTACGACAGTCGACTGAACTGGCGTTCTGGTTAACACAACCAAAGTTGAGTTATCAAGTTTGCTTCTTATAAAATTGAATTTGTTACATAAGCAGACTTAGATGATCGAGTCTAGTGCTCATGATTAGTAACACAAGAACTCATTTGGGTTCTAGGGTTTAATCAACATAGAAGACTAGAATAGATACCATGTTCTAGTTCTTTATGTGCATGTCAATTTCCATTGTTTGTTATGCTTTCTTAAAGTGCAACTTAGTAGATATCATGCTAAACACTTAAGGAGAAAAAGGAATTAGAGTAGATACCATGCCTAATTCTTAGCTTTGGGAAATCTTTAATTTAAAGAGTAGATACCATACTCTTAAATGAACAAGCATGAGTGATCAGAGGAGTGTAGAAGTTGATCTAGCATTCGTGACTATAGGTGGAAATCGAGCCCAACTAATTCAATAGATATTTTTACCCAACTGAGAACTACTTGATTTATATTTTAATCTCATTTTCCTTCAGACATACAGTAAAAAAAACAAGCACTCTGTTTATTGATTAGTAAGTTATTTACTACAATCTCTGTGGGATCGACCCTTGCTTTTCACTACGCTTCTGTAAACGATTCGTACACTTGCGAGGTTTTAAAATTTGTGTTTATATTATCTATTCATTTAGACAACTTAATCATCGACAAAGACTTAGAGAAGAAAACTCCCTTTTACTGATACTTAGTAGTGTATATATAAAATCCCTTTTTACTGAGTGAGGCATATGTAGGTTAGAGAAATTGATCAATGTAGGTTATAGTAGAAGTAAAGCATATGCAGATTTTAGAAATGGTCTTTTATTAGATTGTAGTATGCATATATAGGAAGGTGAACTTGCAGGTTAGACATATGCAGGTATATAGAATTTGATCATATGCAGATTTTATGAAAATTAATCTTATGTAGGTGTGGAGGTGAAAGCATATGCACTGAGTGTATAATGTAGCCAAACACAGCACTCAACTACTACTCAAACTCAATAACTAGATGTGTATAAGGAGATGAACTTTTGTTCATGTGTGCACCTGCACAAAGGTGCAGCAGCAACAACAACTTAGAATCTGCAGTTTAGGATCTTGATACACAGACCAAATAATTAAACCCTTTACTGGTTAATTAAGAGTTGAAGACTGATTCTTCTTGATGGTAAATAAGTATATTAGGACCTTCAAAATGTATTAGTAACTTACTCTACTGTGACTACATATATATAAATGTACTCATATAGGTATTAATTAGCAACCTGCTATATACCCAGGTTGGGTTGTGCAGGTCTGCAACTGATACCCACTGAGGTTTTGTAAAACCAAAATCTAGTTTCCTAAGTACCCCCAGTATAACATATAGGGTTGTTTAATAGTTCATCAAAATCCATCAGGTTCTCAAATTGAGGTTTTCAAAAAATTCTTCAAAAGGCAGCAAGTAATATATATGATTATGCATAGGTTAATTTAGCATCAATAAAATTTTTACCAGCTCATCTCTAACTACCGCAAAGCTGGCGCTCCTATTAGTGTGCTTCACTTTCAACATCTTTCGGCTTTTTATACCGATGTCAGCCTTTCTCTGTTAATGATTATAATTTGCAACATCAATGAAAATATATCATCAATAAAATACAAAAGGACGGAAGTTGCGTTAATATATACCTTTCCCGAATCACTTCTCCAAAAATTGACAAGAAATTGCCAATCTTTTGGTGTCACACCTACAGGAACCGCCCTCGTATTCTCAACCTCGGTCCTCTCTGGCACATAGTACTTTCCTTTTAGGAAGCTCTTGTAGTCCTTCCATTTCTTAGAGACTGATTTATCCACCCATCTGTTAACAACATCAGTGTAAGAAATTTTTGCTACAAAATAACATTAATCAGATATATATATACAGAAAAATATAGTTATTTATGATATATACAAAATAAACTTGCAATTTGGTGAACTTTTTTTACTATTATAAATATTTTTGAACAAGAAGGAAAAACTTGCGATGTCACATTCCTTCTACCTTTATTAATCTGGGACACAGTTAGCAAAAAAAAAATGATGTACTGGGACATACTTAGGATGTGAGATCCATTTCTTAGAAGAAAGCTCATGAACTTCAAAACTGATATAATCTGACACATCATTGAGATGGCATACAAACTGATATAACTGTATTATGTTTATTATTCAGCAAACAAACTTTAGTCTAATGTTTATTACTATATTTCTTGTTGGGTTCAGATGTTAGTATACCTTCTCAGTTTTCACACTTTCACTTTAACATGGCAAAAAACTATTGGACAAGAAATGAATGCATCTGCAACAAAGTAGAGGTAGCTCCAATTGGAGATCAATAACGACGACACCAGTTAGGAGGAGTTGATAAAACCGAAGCATATAGACCATTGTTTTTTTTTGAGAGAAAAGGTGGAATAACACCACCCTGTTTCATTAATAAGAAATTAATAAACAACCCCGTATAGCCGGGAGAAAACAGAAGTACAGTGCAGGAAATAAAACATAAACCCCCAACAGGACCCTGGGGGGTGGGTTTTATCGTCTAAACCACAGACAACAGGAACTAAACATAGACCCCCAACAAAGCCCTGGGGGGTGGGTATCAACCTCTAATCCTCAATTAAAGCCCAAAGCAAGAGACAACAAAAAAATAGACCCAGAGACAGCCATTGACGCAGCTGGGGTGTGAGACTGGTGCCCTCCTCAGTCCAAAGTCGGCCCAAACTCTATCTCCTCATCGTCATATTCTTCCACCTGGAAGACCTGTGCAATCCTCCCTCTCGCTCCTGCAGCCGCAACTGTAGCCCAAAAGGAAATCAGATGCATGATGAGAGTGAGATTACCAGAAATAGAATTACAAGAAGCACGGAAATAAAAATTGTTTCTATCTAGCCATAACACCCAAGTGGTAGCCGCAATGGCAATGTACCATGCCTCCTTCATGTCGTGTCGTGTCTTGGCAAATCTAGGGCCAACCCATAGTTCCTCATACTCTCTTGGGTAGTTATCTGAGCCTAAGGCTCTAAGAACTTCAGTCATGACAGCCTTGCTTCTTGTGCAGTGAATAAACAGGTGGTTCAGATCTTCCATATGTGTGTTGCAAAATCCACAATCAGTCGCAATGTGAGGTTGCCTCTTGGCTAGGTTCTCTCTGGTAAGGATAGTGTTGTTGAGCACAAGCCAGAGGAAGACTCTGACTTTAAGAGGTGCTTTTGCCTTCCATAACACCGTTGCCCAGGGGGGTCTGCATCCCCGATAGTGAATTCGGTGGTAAAGGGATCTGACCGAGAACACCCCCTTCTTCTCAAGTCCCCAGCGTAGCTGGTCTGGGCCTTGTGCACACAACACCCCAGATTGGGTAATTCTCGTCTGTAGTTCTCGCAGTTGCTAGCGCAGCTCTGGTGAGAGCATACCCTGGAACGATGGTCTCCAAGTCCCTCGTTTCCAGGCATCTGCCACCGACATATTCGGTCGGCTTGTTTTTTCATACAGCTCTAGGAAACTGTCCTTAAGAGCGAATGGGCCACACCATTTGTCCCACCAAAACCTAGTGGACCGTCCATTACCAATGATAGAGGTTACTGCTGAGTTGAACGGTCCACTGGCTTTTGAAATTCCTTTCCAGAAGCGGGAGGTCTTGGGACCCACTCGGAAGCCTAAACTTCTCGTCCCTTTTCCTCGGAGGTAGGGTTGAATAAATTCTTGCCACCCTTCCCCACAGTGGTGGAACACTTTCCACCACCATTTACCTAGGAGAGCCAGGTTCATATCTCTAAGGTCAATGATACCTAGCCCTCCATGCCTCTTCTTCATGCAGGCAATGTTCCATTTAATAAGATGGTAGCCTCCCTTATTTGACTCTGCCCCTTTCCAAAGGAATCTTTTTCGAATTCGGTCAATCCTTTGGATCACCCACTTTGGAAGTTCAAAAAATGACATGTAGTAAATGGGCAGGTTGGACAGCACAGAGTTGATGAGTACAACTCTTCCCCCGATAGAGAGCGCTTTTCCCTTCCATCCAGACAGTCTGTCTTCCACCCTGTCTATAATGGGCATCCAGTCAGCCTTAGAGAGTCTCCCTGGCTTGAGCGGGAGCCCTAAGTATTTCACCGGGAACTCCTCCGTCGCGCAGTTTAGAATGGTGGCATGCTCCCGTGCTTCTGCCTCTGATAGGGAGATTGGGATCAATGCGCTCTTGTGGAAGTTAATCCTAAGGCCTGACCAGGCCTCAAAACAGTAAAGGATCCCTTTAAAGCAGATTGTTTCAGCTATAGAGCCATTTCCAAAGAGAAGGGTGTCATCAGCATATTGCAGGATCGAGCATCCTTGTTTAGTGGGGCTACTGGACACAGGCGTAATCCACCCTTTTCTGTGACAGTTTTCCATCATTCCTCTAAGCACATCCGCAACAATAGTAAATAATAGCGGGGATAGTGGATCACCCTGCCGGAGTCCCTTCTTGCAAGGGAACGATGGACCGGCTCTGCCATTCACCGCGATTGCCGTTTTACTAGAGTGCAAACATTGTTTGATCCATCTAATCCATTTGTCTCCGAAACCTCTGCCTCTAAGTGCCTCCAGCAAGCATTCCCAGTCCACGGAGTCATATGCTTTCTCAAAGTCCAACTTTAGGAGGAAGTTCTTGGAGTTGCATTTGTGGCATTGGTGGATAACTTGCTCAGCGGTGGCCACACAGTCCAGAATACATCTGCCCTTAATGAAACCCGTCTGGGTTTTACTAATAAGGCTGTCCATCACATTACCCAAGCGGATCGCTAGGACCTTAGTGATGATTTTCGCCGAGCAGTTAATCAGGCTAATAGGTCTAAAATCCCCTACGCATTTGGAATCCTCACGTTTGGGGATCAACACCACTTCTGCAAAGTTGAACATTCCCAGTCTCAGACTGTTGTGGTAAAATTCCTCCATAAGATCCATAAAATCTCCTTTAATTTCTTCCCAGAACACCTGGAAGAACATCATAGGGAAACCATCTGGACCCGGCGATTTGTCTGCTCCCATCTGATTGACGGCTGATTTGACTTCTAACTCTGAGAAAGGTGCCTCCAAGGACGCCAAATTCTGACCTGATGCCTTCTGATATTCCCGCCAGTAGTTCTCGCTCAGAGGTACCCTAAACTCATTCTGCCTCCCAAAGAGGTCCTTATAGAACCTCTGAAAGGTCGCAGCGATGACCTTTTCATCTAGTGCAGTGCCAGACTCTGTCTGAATTGACAGAATAAGATTGGTTCTCCTTCTGGCGCTTGCAACCCGATGGAAGTAGGCCGTGTTCGCGTCTCCCTCTTTGAGCCACGAAATCCTGGATCTTTGTTGCCATTTGATCTCTTCTAGTCTATAAAGATTGGCTATGTTATCACGGAGTTGTAATAGCCTGTTACGCTCATCCTGGGAGAGGACCCTGGACTCTTCAATTCTCTCTAGCTCATCAATACCTTCCAAAAAGGATTCTTTATCCTGCCAGATAGAAGAGAACCTAGAACGGTTCCATCTTGCAAGCCTCTTCCTCAACCTACGAATTTTTCCACACCAGCGAGATGCCGCGTCCCTGCCAGCTATAGGGAGCGCCCAGTTCTCCATAACCAAGTGATGAAATCCTCGGATTTCCAACCAAGCCTTTTCGAATCTAAATTTCCTAGGCCTGCGTTGTCCTCTAATCCCCGCATCGAGGAGGATTGGCGTGTGATCAGAAGTAGGTCTAGGGATCGCTCTAGCCGACACTAGAGGAAATTTAGCTTCCCAATCCATGGAGACTAAGATCCTGTCTAACTTGGCCATAATCGGGGTCGCCTGCATATTAGACCAGGTGAAAAGTCTGTCATTGATTGGGATATCGATCAGTTCCAGTTCTGTGATCAAACTGTTGAACTCCTCTCTGTGCCTGTCACTGGCGCCTCTCCCCTTGTGCTCAAAAGCAAATCTAGTGATGTTGAAGTCCCCACCTACAATCCAGGGCCCCGGCCGCCGTCGTCGAATGTCGACCAATTCTTGCCAGAAGGCCTCCCGGTCCGTGGCCACATTCGGCCCGTAGACAACAGTAATCGTCTGAGTCCAATCATCGGAGCGTTGTTTCAGCCGTGCCGTCAGGGAGAACGTCCCTTCGTGTACCTCTAAGCAGGAGAGGATATCCGAGTTGAAACCTAAAGCAATCCCCCCTGAGGCGCCAACTGACGGCCGTAACAGCCATTCCTTGATTCTACTACCTCCAACTCTTTTAAGTTTGAGCCCGTGCTGGAGTTTGGTCTCCTGCAGCCCCACAACTTCCGCCTTTGAATTGTTAATGATGTCCCTTATCATATCTCTCTTCCCTCTATCCCCCAACCCCCGAACATTCCAGAACAGCGTATTCATTGGGGGATATTGTCAGATGGGATCGTTGGTGAGAGTGCGGGGCTGGCTACATCCTCATGAATGATAGCCGGCCCAGTACTCCCACGGGTAATGGAGCCTACAACCTCACACACACTAGACTTTGCTCTCTCAGACTCCCAACCCCGCATTTTGTTTAGCAGAAACGCGTTGCGTTCTCTATCACACACTTCCAAACCACAGGTAGCGGCTAATATAAAGACTTCAGAGTCAGACATGAAATTTAAAATATTAGCAAGAAGAGTTTTAGTACCTCCATTGGCGTGTTTTGCCGCTTTGGCGCTCGTCGCTCTCTCCAGAAAATCATCCAAGGACTCCGCATGAGCCCTCTTTGGTGAGCGGAGAACTCTGCACCCAACTGTCCTCTGAGACACCCCTGAGCATCCTCTGGGGGCTGTTTCTGGCAGTGTGGACAAAACAATCTCTGGTGAGCGCCTCCACTGGGTGTCTGCAACGAATTCAAGATCCTCAGAGTCCTCGTCTGTAAGAGTGAAATCAACCTCCAGGTTCAACCGCTGCTCTGAGTCATCATCACTAACTGCTATCTGAGTTAGAGTATGAATAGTGGGCCCTGACAATGTGGACTCCTCTACAAGCCCAACCATCGCCGTCTGCCCCCCCTCAATAGCTATAGTTCCACCGGTGGACCCCTCACTGGGCCCACCCTCTAAAGACTTTGGCGCGCCGATATCATCAGACCCAAGAATAGTAACAGTCTCTATGGGCCCTTCAATGGGCCCAATAGATCCTGTCTCTAGCCCATAAGAAGCTTCCAGAGTCAATACCCCCTCAGATGTCCCACTCGTCTTGCTGCACCTGCGGAGCTCCATACCGTAAGCCTTGGAACCTTCACCGCCTGTCAAGTCGCAACTGTCGCTGTTGCCAGCTGTCGCTGTCCCACAGGTTAACGCAACGGCACAGACAGCTGTCTGTTGTTTCTTCGAGGCGCCAGTGCTGCCATCTGACGCTGACCTGCCATCTGTCGCTGCCCCATTCGCTGGCGTAGCGGCATATGCAGCTGTCTTCGACAGCTTCGAGGCAGTTGATGCTTTCACAGATGCAAGTCTGGCAACAGGCGAATCACCTTCCCTACCTTCCCTATCCCCCGTGCTCCTCCCTTTCTCCTCAAAACCCCTGTAAAATTTCCCCAAATCGCCTCCTTCCAAAAGCAACCTCCCCCTACCAACTCCACCTTTGCTCAAATCGAGTGCCAAAGCATCCTCTGCCCGTTCTGGGTTCACCACTTTCGCCAGTGGTAGCTCTGGCACCCGGCTCAGCAACTCCACAGAAGGTTCTTTTGCTTTTTCTGGTGCATGCCACAGCCTTTCGACCCATTCTTTGGTCAAAAGTTTGCCCCCTTCTGTCGTCTTCCTCAGTTTTGTCGCCTCGCTCGCCGTTGGCGTTTTCTGCCTGGCACTGCAGTCTGTGGCCCAGCCACTTTTGTGGCGTGCCTCTGTCCCGTTCCTCTGACCACCTGCGATACCCACCGATGATGAGGGACACGCTGGCTCCACCGACCGATCCACCGTGTTGAAGGCCCCACAGGGTTTTTGACCAGTGGGTTGGGCGGTGCGCTCTCTACGAGGCGGTTCTCTGAGTGTTGGGGCAGGATCCGGTCGCTCGAGACATTTTTGGGCTCTCGCAGCCATGAGGATTTCTCGGTGGGCTCGTTCAACTTCGTGCGAGCCATCAATCGTGAGGTTGTCAGATGGCGAGACTACTTGCTTGTAAGTCCGGTGATCTGTAAGGGCGTTGGTTGTTTTGGGGGAGAGAGCCGGCGCTGTTGTCGTCGTTGCCTCAATCTTTTTTTCAAGCACAAACCTAATCAAATAAGCATCCTCAAAAGAGTGAACTTTGGCAAATCGCGGCATCGCCTCGATGTCGCAGCTCCTGATCAGTATTTTTGCGGAGACCAATTCCGACCGTCTAACTGTTTTCTCATCAATTTCTTCAATACTCCCAAAGTCGGCGACCATTTCTTGGAGCGCCTCCTTCTTCCAAAAATGCATGGGTACGTTGTGTACCCACACCCAAAACAGGTCTCCTTGCGGTGGTTCGGCTCCGAAGTTTGGGGTCCAAGCAGTGAACTCAACTTGGAAATGTCCAAACTCAATGATCCCCAAGCTTACCGTCGTCTCCACTCTCGCCGGTGAGGGGAACGACACAAGGAATTGCACGTGACACAACTTTTTGGCCACCCAATCTCTATCGGCCCCTGCTGGCCATTTATCATTGAGAGCTTGCAGTAGGTGCGCTTCCGATGGCCTACCGGACTTCACCTTGGCAATCGCACACCAGCTCCTCAACCATCTCTCTTCATTTTTAACTATGTCCAGGCTCTTGGCCAGACGAATGATGGTGGGGTGGTCGGGGGATCTCCCCCGTGTCACTTGCCGTTCTTCGTCGCTCTTGGATTCCACCACGTTGGTGCAAACGTAAGACAAGTGTCCCCACATCAAACACTTAAGGCACCGCACTTCTTTCGTACACTCACTTCTAAAGTGGCCGAGGTCGCCACAATTAAAGCAGGGAACAGGTTTCCGTTTACCCTTCCGGTGTCTTTTATGGTTCTTGGGGTATCCTTCCGCATCAATCGGTTGAGTGTCCATAGTCTCTCCTCTTTTCTTCTTACTCCGCACAACTTCCCATTGACCCCCGCCTTCTTCATCTCCGGAGTGTGCCTCCATCAAGATTCCGCCCTGCGCAAGCCCCCCCGGGTCTCGCTTGGCTTTGGAGACAGGTGTTGGGCACTCCGGAGTCGTTGCAATGGCGTGTTGGGTGGTGGCTGGGTTTGGGGAGTTGGGGGGGGGGTTGGGCTTTGGGGCTTGACGTCTGTATGTGGTTTGTGAGGGCGCTGTGGGTTTTTGGAGTCATGGGGTGGGATGGTTGGTGACTGTGGACTTCACGTTGCCAATGTTGCTGTGGTTGTAGTGTCTGTGGTGGACCTGGTGGTTGTCTCCGCACATGCTTTTGGGTATAGCTGTTATGCCTGAAATGCTTGGGCGATTGTCTGTGCGGCGCTGCTGCTGAAACCTCCTGGCGGTGACCTCTGTGCGGAGGTGGCTGACGCTGACGCGGTGGGGAACTCTTCCGCCTATAACGGCCTGGAGGAGGACCTCATATAGACCATTGTTAAAATCATAACATTTACTATTCCTTTATTCTTCTCTTTTATCTTGTACATTAATTTCTCATCTCTTCTGTTCTCTTTGCCTATGTGTTGCAAATTTCTATTGGCCTCTAGCCCTATAAAAAGAGTGAGAGAATTATAGTAAATCTTGCTAAAAGGGAAGACCAAACAAATTTGTTAGAGGCAATTACAAATTTGTTCTATCTCTGTATCTTTTTCAGCAGCAGCTTTTGCCCGAGTTTGTTGAGCAGTATCTTTGCAGTACTCTTTTGCATTTACTTCCAGAATGTAAATTTTGAGTGGACAATGCTGCCACCTTACATAATTAGTTGTTCGAGTGCGGTAACTGAACAAATGGAATCAACAACATCCTGATTTGTTTTGTACCCTTTATATTTGCTAAACCATTAATGTTATTAGTTCTTGTTGGGAGTTTGTGATTGAACAGAATGAAATTAAAAGTTATATTAAACTGGAATGTGTTACTTGATGGCATTAAAATACTAATGGAAGAACCATTAACTTAGATAAAATGGCATGGTTTGTCATTAGAATTCCCCCAAAAGATAAAATGGCATGACTAAAGTTTGTTTACTGATATAAACTGATATAATCTGACATATAATCTGACATATAATAAACATAATACAATGAAAGTGTGGCATCCATAACTCTTCTACTCTACCGACAGCACAACTGGTGCATATCCCTTTCCAGGAAGCTAAGTTAGTTTGCTGAATACACTAATTTGCATCATTTGTGTCCTATAATAGATATAAGTAAATAGAATCAAGTATTAAGCAATCATTTGTGTCCTTTAATAGAATCAAGTAAATAGAATCAAGTAAGTAATCATTAAATCAGGATCTAAGCAATTGGGTTTGAGTGAAATTTAAGTGTTCATAATAGATCAAATTTCTCTTTAAAGCTCACAACTTTGAAACGATCTCTAAAACCCATAAGAGATTTTTTTTGGAAGAAAACACCCAAAATAGGGTTCAAAATATTACATTTCTACTTCATAAAGCCAAAAAATCAAACACATGAGATGCAAGTTGGGTTATTAAAGTTTGTTCAAATTTTAATCATTAAATCAGGATCAAAGTATTAGGGTTTGAATGAAATTGAGCAAAATTAAATGCAACAGCTAATAAATTGAAAACCCATGTTGAAATTATTAGGGGATTCAAAAATCTCACCAAATGCAACGGCAAGGGCGGCGGCGATGGATTAGGGCAGTATAAGGAGGTGCGGCGAGGGGTATGCAAGGAGGAGCGGCGGTGGTGGTGCGGCGCGAGGGAGGTGAGGCGGTGAGTGGTGAGGGGAGAGAGAGATGTGGTTGGGTTTAGAGCGGGATTAGGTGAGGAGAGAGCGGGATTAGAGCAGGAGGGTTTAGAGCGGCGATCAAGGGTTAGAGTGGGATTAGGTTAAAAAATTTGGGGGAAATAAAATTGGGGGCAGGGTTTAGAGCGGGTAAATTCTAGACATAATTTACCCTACCCTATAACGGCGCGTACATACCCGCCGCGATAGGGTATGGTAAATTTCAGAACATAATTTACCCTACTTTATAACGGCGCGTATTCATACCCGCCGCGATAGGTGCTATATATATATAATGGCGTTTTAGTCAAATGCCGGGACAGAGAGTGTTTTTTATAAAATAAAATTCTTCTATACCTATAGCGGCATGTTGGTGAAACGTCGGGAAAGATATGCTGCTAGAGGCCTAGCGGTTTGTAGTGCAAGCATAGTATGTGCACACTCTTGCAAAATCCTATTCTTTCTTTCAACCACTCCATTTTGTGGTGAAGCTCTAGGAAATGCAAATGAATGTGTTATACCATTCTTGTTGCAATATTCTGAAAATGTTTCATTCTCAAATTCTCCACCATGATCACTTCTAATAGTGACTATGGTTAGAGATTTTTGATTTTGAATTCGTTTACAAAAATTTTCAAATACTTCAAAGGCATCATTCTTATGTTTTTTATAAAAAAAACCACGTATATCTTGAAAAATCATATACTAAAACAAATACATACCTACTTTTTTTTAAAGAAACGACTCTAGTAGGACCAAATAAATCCATATGGATTAATTCGAGAGGCCTACTAGTAGAAATCATTTCTTTTGTCTTAAAAGTAGATTTGACTTGTTTACCTAATTGACATGCATCACATAACTTATTATTTTTATAGGATATTCTTGGCAGTTCTTTAACTAGGTTGTACTTGAACAATTCAGCAATATTTTTCATATTCACATGGCCAAATCTCTTATGCCAAAGCTAAGAATCATTGTTAGAAGCTACTAAGCAAAAATCATTCGAAAAATTATTTGATTTTAAACATAACTCATAAATATTATTTTTCCTAAAGCCTTGAAAAATTACATTTTGCATGGTAGAATCAAAAATTAAACACGCATCTTTTTCAAAAACAATTTTATATCCCTTATCACACAATTGGCTAATACTTAACAGATTATGCTTTAACCCACTAACAAGAAAAACTTCTTCTATAGAAGGGGTAGTGTTCTTACCGACCAAGCCTATACCAATAACCTTCCCTTTGTTTTTGTCACCGGATGTGACTGTTCCTCCATCAATCTCTTGTATGGAAGAAAGAAGGTTAGCATGACCAGTCATATGCTTGGAGCATCCGTTGTTAAGTATCCAACGTTCTCTTTTAGGTAACATTAAAATAATCATTGTGAATATGGCACCTTTTTCGTTGGGTCCGAAAGGGATTAGTTTTTGGGAAACCAAACCCAAAGTGAGTTTGATTTTCCACCAAAAGCACAAATATAATCTACATAATTACATACATTAAGAACATATGAATTTATATAAGTAATTCTATCTTTTAGACTCAGGTTGACTGCAACCCAAATGTTTTTGCTCTGTCCAGTTGACTTTATCGAATCTTTCAGTCGACTGTTACGAGAAGCCAGTCGACTGTGAGGTGAAATAGGTCGACTTATCTGAGGTTTTCGTTTCTTTGAATAAGACTCAGAACCTCTGGACAGGCGACTGAAATTTAGGTTCAGTCGACTGGTCTGAACTACAGAATTACTCTTTTCATGGAAAACAATAGTTTGTGGTTTTTCAAAAAACTCATATAATTTATTCTTAACACTAGAGATAGATTCAGACTTATTACTACTAGTGTTCTTAGAGACATGATGTTTTTCAAGAGACTTTTGAAAACAAAGTCCAAATCTCTTATTAGTTTGAACTTGATTTTAGAGAACTTCATTTAAATTCTCCCTTTCTTTATTAAATTTAGATACTTTCTTGAATATCTTTTCATTTTTTTTAAGAGATACAAGATCTATATCCAAATTAGAAAGTCGAGAATTTAAAGACTTGAATTCAACATTTAAGTCAAGATTCTCTTGAGAAAGTGCTTGATTAACTTTCTCTAAGTTTTTAACTCCAATTTTCTCCTTCTTAAATCTTGAAAAATCTCATTAAAAGCATCTAATAAGTCATTTGAATCAAAGTTATCACTTACTTCATTTTGTGTAGCCATGAAGCATACATTCGCAACTTCGTTTGTCTCTTCATTCTCTTCTTCCGATGAAGATTCGCTATCGTCCCAAGTTGCTTGATATGCCTTCTTGTTCTTCATGTACTTGATCTTTGTGTACTTGTCCTTCTTGAAGTTAGGAGCCTATCCTTTGGATTTCGCATTTTCTAATGGGCAATCCTTCTTCATATGACCTGTTTTGTTACACTTGAAACAAGTGGGAAGTTCATTAGTATTTTTAAATTTGGAATTAAATTTACCTTTCCTTAGAAACTTCTAGAACTTTCTAGTGAACATGGCTATTTCTTCTTCATCTTCTTCTTCATCTTCGGAGTACGACATGGCCTTGAAAGCGAGTATCTTTTTCTTTTATTGTTGAGGTTCTAGATCCTTCTTGCGTTATTCAAGTTATACTTCATATGCCATAAGATTTTCCACAAGATTCTCAAGAGAGAGTTGTGTTAAATCGTTGGCCTCTTCTATGGCGGTGGTTTTTTTCTCCTATTCGGGTGTTAAGGCACGAAGAACTTTCCTCACCATTTTGGCTTGAGTGTACGTCTTTCCAAGAGCCACAAGAGAATTTGTAATATCCGTGAACCGTGTGATCATATCTCACACATTCTCGTTCTCCTTCATGCGGAACATCTCGAACCTTTGAACAAGAACAGATATCTTAGATTCTTTAACTTTATTAGTACCTTCATGAGTTACCTCGAGTGTGTGCCAAATTTGATACGCCGTTGTTGCATTAGACACACGATTAAACTCCTTTTTGGTAAGAGCACAGGATAGAGCATTCATCGCCTTTGCATTGTTCATTGTGTTGCCCTTCATTTCATCATTCCATTGTGCATAAGGAATTGTAGGAGCGGTGTACTCTGTCTCCGTCATGTTCCAAATCTCATAGTTGATGGATTGAAGGTAAATTTTCATTCTACACTTCCAATAGTTGTAATTAGTTCCATCAAATAGGGGTGGCCTTTGTGTGGATTGGCCTTCATGGTATTGGCTTGCATTAGAAGTAGTTGCCATTGCACTCAACCAGGCTTTGATACCAAGTGTTGGATCCTGTAGGCAAGGCAAATAACACTAGAGCGGGGGGGGGGGGGGGGGGGGGAGTGGGGGTGTGTGAATAGTGTTGTATAAAAAATTAATTAAGAAATTGAACCTTTTGTTCTGTTAAGTCGACTGAAAAGAGATATCCAGTCGACTGAAGTGTCAGATTAGAAGAGTATTTTACCGAGAGTTACGAGTCTGACCAGTTGACTTATAGAGAAAACCAGTCGACTTTCCAGACATAGAACTAAAACTTAACAAAATTGAGATTGCAAGTGAAGAAAATACAACCACAGAGAGAGTCAACCACAGAGAACATAGCAATGTATCCTGGTTCCGTCCTCCCAACCTACATCTAGTCCCCAAGCAACCCACTTGAGATTTTTCACTATTCTTGAAAAAGTACAAGAATACCCTACGGAGTTTGACAACAACTATGTCAAACCCGTAGACCTCTCACCACTAGAGAGAGCAAACCCACTCTATACCCTAGAGTGAAAAACCGACTCTACAACCAAGAGCCCTACTCTCCAATCGAGAGGACCACTCTCACAACCCGAGAGTGAAAACAACAAAAAAGAGTTACAATAACCTATAGCCTTATTTGTGATTTGTGATTTTGTATGGTGGCTATTAGGTTAACTTCTGAAATCAGTCTAAAACGAATTCGATGTTATACTAGACTAATTTTTAGAGAACCAAGACTTAGAGAATATGTATGCCTTTTAAAAAAGCTTGTTCTTCTAAAAAAAAACTTAAAACTTAAGAGAATGCTTGGTACCTTTTTATGGTGATTCCTATACTCTATTTATAGAGAGGAATCAGAGGGACGTTGTAAAACAGTTTCCAAAACTGTGTTAAAACAGATAAAAAATTATTTGAATTTAAAAAACAAGTTTTTAAATTCAGAATACTGTTGAAACAACTTGAACAGTCGACTGGGTTGCCATAAGAGTTGACTGGTCAGAGCTTGTATGAGTTTAGACAATTTCGTACTAAGACAATCGACTGGTTCTAAAGAACGGTCGACCGGTACTCAACAGCTGAACTTATTCAAGCTTGTTTCGACCTTTTAACTTTGTAAAACACTCAATTATTAAAAGATAAGTGTGAGTGTGTGTGTGACAATGCTATTACAAGTTCCTAAGACTCAATAGATAAAATTTACAATTGTTGCACGACACTTTATACAAAACATTCGAACCACTTGAGTCTTGTCTTGAACTTGAGTCTTTGACTTGAGCTTGAGCTTGAGCCATTGTCTTTATGTCTTGAAGCTTGCTTGATCAAATGTGACTTGAACTTAGATCTTTCAAGATCTAATCAATTCTCTTGAAAGCTTCATTGGATCAACTTTGCCTTTGTGTATTTCACCATGGTGTTGTCTTTGATACATCCTACAATATATATAGGTGGTAGCACAACTTTGCATTGTGTTGTAGTCATCAAAACCAAGAATCAACAATATGCTGACTCTCTAATGCATACTTGTCGGATTTTATGCATCCCACTCTACATAGGTCCGGTGCAAGCCCTTATCGTTCTCCACTTGATAGGGTTTAATCTTCCGCTATGGAACTAATCCTACTACTATGACTACTATGAGATTTAGACATTCTGCAAGTATTGGTTTTCGCCCTTTGAATACTAGAGGCCAATCCCATTCCGCAGATCATTCTGTGGCCCTTACGTCCATCATCCCGGAAATGGAGATTGCCTCACTCCGCAGGTCATCCTGGAACCCTCATTGCACAAACATCCCATGAGCGTCATTCTCGTCCTCGGAATACTGGAGATCAATCCCACTCCGCAGATCACTCTATGGCCCATACGTCCATCGTCCCGGAATACTGGGAAATATCTCACTCCTTGGATCATCCTGGAGTCCATAACTCACGTTTGCACTCATTTCATTATATCACCATCTAGTGCATGTTCTTATCTTGTTAAGTTAATTAATTAAATAATTTCGAATCTCCTAGAGTTGGTGTACCCTACCGGACTGAACTCAACTGATCAACAACACAGCCACAACTGGACAAATCACAAAATCTCAACTACCGGTGGCTAGGGTCCCACACATCCTCTCGAGACTCACAACTCAACCATCATACCAAAACTTTTCAATAAAACTCACAAATCCATCATCAAAATGTTTATAATAAGAAAACATCTTAAATAAAAAAAATCAAATTCATTTAATGTGTTCATAAAACTCCAGAATTCAGATAAAATAAAAAACCCATTAAATAACAGAAAACCATATTTTGAAGTCGTAGAATATCACCAAAACATCAATTTGTTGAAAACACATATAACTCATTTAATAAGGTCATAAGAACACAATTAACATTCTGTTATAATTAAAATATATCTCTCTGTAAAATACTGTAATCTGTCACAAAACATCATCTAAACCAGTAGATCAATAATCCATAAGCTCGAAGAAATAATCGGTAAAAAAAACATCAGAAAACTTAAGAAATCCATCAGCCAGAGCAATGACAGTCGACTATTGAACATGGTTAGTCGACTGTCCTGTGAAAAATCCGAAAACTCTAGAAAACCCATCAGCAGTGACAATGACAGTCGAATGTCCTGCGAAAATCCGAAAACTCACGAAAAACTCATCAACTAGGTCGACTATTGAACATTGTCAGTCGACTGTCCTGCAAAAATCCAAAACTCAAGAAAAATCGACAGTCGAATGTCGACCTCAGTTCAAAGACAAAGCAATCGACTGTTATTGCAAACAAAATCCAAATTCAACAACTGACCAGTCGACTGTCGACTTTAGTTCGGTCGACTGTCAACTATAGCAGGTTGCAGTTTGATAAATATGTGTATGTTTTAAACTGATACGATGATAAAACTTTGTAAAATCAAAATTAAACTTCTTGAGTTGATCAAATATAACTTGTATAACAAATCAAAACATATCAAGATCTCAAAATAGCAATTTTCCACAAAAATCACTCAAAATCAGCAAAAGTGTGTATGTGTATATGTGTATGTACAAAAGAGAGTTTAAGCATCAGTAAAGCTTTCAGATTTATTCAATAGAAGTAGTATAAAGTTTAGGTTAAATCTTAGTATAAAAAACAACTCAAATCCAACTCGAAACATCACAAATTCACAAAAGCCAGTTTCGGCCATAAACATTGAGACCCGAAAACCAAAAATTCCTCTTTCACTTCAAATCTGATCTTTTTAAACTCGAAAGTTTTTCTTGTAATTCATTTAACTCATATGCAATCACTCACAATAGTTCACTCATGAATATATACAATTATAACATGCAAACAATCAAGTTTTATTCATCAAAACTTATCAACAGTGTGTATATCTATAACCAACAGTAAAGATCTCATCTTTGATCAAATTGTGCATATACAATACATCATTCATCATACTCAACCAAATCAGTAATAATCTGAAGGAAAGCAACCTACTCATGGTTTCTATTAGGTTCCTTAACAATCTCAAGTCATTAAATTAGGGTTTTAGTTATCAATAGTGCAGTTTCATGAAAGGATTCAATTTCTAATTCATCTACTCATCAAAACTCATCATATCTTCATACAATCACATAACATGCTTTCTAATAGGTAAATCATCACATACAACATGCTTAGAATAAAATGAAAATAAACATATGCCACTCACCTTATTGAAGAAATCAATCCGAATATAATAAAGAAAATAAGAAAAAGCCATTCTTTTGCAAAATCCAAGATCATCGCTTTAAAAATCCAAGAAATCCAATAGTAAAATTATATTTTATTTGCGGAGGAGAGGGACAGCTGTAGGGGCTCTTTTATAGGCCAAAATCTGGAGTTTTTAGGGTTTTACAAGTTTATGGAAATATCCCTTAACAAATCATTACTTTACATATATAAACCTTCCTCTAATAAAGTAGTTAAATAAGTTAAATAAATTAAAATAAAACCAAATCTTTTGACTACTGAGTTATCCAACCATCAAGCATAGCCCAGAAATTAAAAAAAATCGGATTCGTACTCAAAGTGGTAATTTTGCACAAAAGTTTCTCTTTTGTAATATTTGCAAATAAGTCAAATAATTATTAGAAAAAGCCAAAAAATTCAGAAATAATATCTATAAATAAATATTAGATTTTTCAATTAAAAATTTCTGACTTTTACTTTTCAAGAAAACATTTGCACAAGATCCACTTAAATTCTATATTTGTAAAAACACCATATTTGTTTAAATCTTTACCAAATCAATTTTAAATAAACCTTAAATAGATTTTATTTTCAATGATGACCATGGAAAGCCCAAAAATCAGTAAAAACGAATTTTCATTATTTGTTTGAGATCCAAATGGCTTTTTACATAAAAACCCCTTTCTATCGAAATATTTACAAAAATAGGTTCTTTATTCACAAAAATTCCAAAATTTAGGATTTACTTAATTATAAATAGGAGAAGGTATCCAGAAATTTAAAAGTGGAGACTTGCACCAAAAAAACTATTTGCACGTGTAAAATCGGAAAATTCATAAAATAGTCAAATAAATTCAAATAAATTTGAAAAATTAAAATATCATCAATAAATGAGAAAAATCAATCATTAACCATAAAATTTCAAGAATTTAAAATTCCTAACTTTGCACGTGTGTTGCACGTGCAAAATTGCAATATCAAGAAAATAGTTAAAATAGTCAACTTTATCAATTTAATATTATTTAATAATGCAAAATAAATAATTTTATTTTGTAGGCTATTACACTTAATAAAAGGAAAGTTTCTCTGTTTCTCATCATTAGTCATCCCCTGGGCAGCAAAAGGCAGATCTCGAATCCCAAGCTGGCATGTAAACTAAGATTCAGCAAAAGGCAGATTACTCATCATTAAGATTCACCTTTTTTAATGTCCCAGCTGGCACGTAAATTGTGTTGAGGGGATGCAGGAAAAAGCCTAGTTTCCTACTGAAAATTGACTTTGAAAAGGCGTATAATATTGTTGATGGGAAATGCATAGACGAAACACTGGAGCTCAAAGAGTTTGAACCGAAGTGGAGAATGTGGATAATGATGTATGTTAGAGCATCTATAGTCGTTGGCCATTTTTCTAAAATTTAGAAAATTTGGAAAAAGTAGCGCTGCAGTCATTGGCTATTTACCCAAAATTTGGGTTTCGATTGAACAGTGGCTGACTATATTTGGGAGAGGAAATGGAAATTGCAAAAATATAGCTAACGAAAGATAATTTATCGTCTGTTTGATCGGACGAAAAATTATCTTTCGTTGGAGAGATTTTTTTATATTAAACCCTATCGGACGAAAAATAATACACCGTCCCGAATTTTTTTTTCCCATCGGATGAGGGATTATTTCCCGTCCCTTTAATTTTTTTTATTTTATAATTAAATATGGTCGAACGAAAAATAATTTCTCGTCCGTGCCATTTTTTTTAAAAAAGAAAAAGAAAAAAAATGATCGGACGAGGGATTATTCCCAGTCTGTCGATTTTAATATTAAAAAAAAATCATTTTGGGCTCAGACGGGAGATTATCTCCCGTCCAAACATTTTTGTGTTTTTTTTATGGAATAGACCAATATATGTGTGTATGGGAATATATTAGGTAGTAATTAGGATTATGTTAATAGTTAATAGTTAATTATGATTATATTAATAGTTAATTAAGATTAATTTATAAGTTAATTAATGAAAAAAATTTCCCGTCCGTGCCATTTTTTTTGTGCGACGAGGAATCATTCATCGTCCGTCCATTTTTTAAACTGAAAAGCCAAATTTTGGCTTTAACGACTACAACTGAAAGCCAAAATTTCTATTCCTATATGCCAAATACCCAAAATTTGGCTATCGACGACTACACATGCTCTTAGAAGAGCGAAATCTTTCATCCAGTTCAACTGCCATCTGGGCTGGAAAATTCGGTGCCACAAGGGTCTTAGAAAAGGGGATCCTTTGCCACTCCTTTTCACCTTGATTAAAGATGAGCCGGCAGAAATGATCAAGAAAGGTAGAGAAGCGAACATTATTCGAGGTCTTGCAATAAGAAATACCTGATATGGTATTGATCCTACAGTATATAGACAGTACAACAAAGAAAATGAAATTCTAGCATTGGGTATTGTACTAAGATGCTTTGAATCATGGTCAGGATTGAAAGTTAACCTAAATAAGAGTTGTGTTACCTCATTTGGCGAAGAACTTTCCATCCCAATTGTGGCCATTATGACCTATTTAGGATACGAAATATGTGAGTTCCCTTTAAAGTATGTGAGTGTGAGGATTATGTCTTGTATATTCGTGGTTCAGATTAGAAGAAAAGACGATGAAGCAGGGAGGTCGAAGCATCGAAGAGAGTAGAATAGAAAATAGCAACATTAGAAGCCAGGAAGAGGGACGGTCGATTATTCTGGGAGACGGTCGACTACACCCCTGACTGCATTCCTGACTGCAGTTGCACAAGGTTTTGGCCGAGAAGAGGTCGGTTGATCGGTCTTGTTGGACGGTCGACCATGTGCGGTGCTATATTCTTTTTGGACCTCGATTTGTTAGGTCATTTTAGCCCAATATTCAACTCCAAGTCAGATTGTACGGCTCCTATGTTAGGGTTTGGCTTCAAATACACGTAGGCACTGAGTACTTAAATTTGGAGAAGAGAAAAAGACACAGACAACAAGTGAAGACAAGCAGCGAGTAGAAGAATGCAGCCTAGAGAGTTGCGGTCGACCGACCTGGGGGTGCGGTCGATTGACCTAGTTTGCTGAGAGTTCTTCGAGTGTACAGGTTCAACAGAGAAAGGGACGATCGACCGATCTTGGGGGTGCAGTCCACCGGTCAGCTCTCGGGTCTAGACTTACACGTTGCGGTCGACCGACCTTGGGGGTGTAGTCGACCGACTTCGGCGGCTGATTATTTTTGGGCTTACGAGTTTGAAGGCCCAATTGCTAGATTTGTGTTTATCTTTTAGGGTTTACTTGGGGGCTATATATGGCCGTAAACTTTAGGGTTTAGTAATCTGAATAGATCCAATTTGTGTAATCAAGAGGTGAGCCGTTATTATTGTTCAACTTCAAGAGGGGATTGTGCCGAGTGTTTCAAAGGTGAGAGAGAGAGATTGAGATTTGTAATCTCTTTGTAATCTTTGTATTTCTTGGGAAATAAGAAGTATTGGTTATCTCTTTATATTGATTGTGTTCTTGTGAGATCTTGCATATATTGTGATAGCTTGTTCTTGGTTCATCTAAGTCTTGAGAGTTTCTATTGCTTGTGGTGTATTTCTGCTATTAGCACTACGAGTTATGGGGTATATCCTCCAACAAGTGGTATCAGAGCAGTTGGTTCGAGATGGCCGATAACAAGATAAGATCGAGAGATTTGATGGGAGTGACTTCGAGATGTGGAAGATTCAAATGATAGTGTATCTTCGTTAGAACGATCTTGGTGGTCCGTTGTTTGATGAGAAGCCGGTAGGTACAGACAAGGATGCAAAGGTCTTGGCAGATTGGAATCGTTTGGATCAGAAGGCGCTTGGTCAGATTCAGTTGGGACTGAGTAGGAAGACGTTATTTCATATCTCGAAGGAAAAGACCACAAAGGAGGCTATGGAGATTCTCACGGATATGTATAAGAAACCACCAGTATCTAATCAAATTCTTCATCTGAAGAAATTGGTTAATATGAAGTTGAAGGAAGGGGGTTCGTAGCAGAGCATATGAAAAATTACTGTATGGTTTACAACCAGATGGAAGCTGCAGGTTTGAAGTTTTCAGAGAGGGGGCAGTCATTGTTACTTCTATCTACTTTATCCAATAGTTATGGTACAGTGGAACAGACTATTACAGGCACTATGACAGATTTGATGACTCTACATGATGTGGTGAGTAGCATTCTGAACGAGGAGGTGAGAAGGATAAGAAACAGGGGATATCCACCATCATCTCCTAGAGATTCTACCATGTACATTGAGAAGAGACGTGGGAGATCTAAGAGCAGTCGAAGAAGAAAGGATCAGAGAAAGTGGGTCTGATGACAGTGATGGGGGACATGGGCCTGAGTGTTGGTATTGTCATAAGAAGGGTCACATGATGCGCAATTGCAAGGCTTATATGAAGAAGAAGCAGGAGAAACCGAAGAAAGATACCCCAAAGGAAGCTCAAGTAGGGCTTGTTGAGAATCTATGCTTATCATCTCGGGAGGAGTTGAGCACTCAAGATTGGTGTATTGATTCGGGAGCTTCTTTTCATTGCACTCCGAGGAGAGAGGTATTTGATGACTACAACGAGAATTCTTTTGGAAATGTAATCGTGAGGAATGGTCACCGGTGTCCTGTACGTGGGGTTGGTACTGTTGGCGTAAACACCATTGATGATCAAAGTGTTGTCTTGCGAGAGACAATGCATGTTCCAAACTTGAAGAAATTTTTTATCTCGATCGGAAGGATAGACATGGAGGGGTTGTTTACTACAGTTGGTAGTGGGGAGTGGTGTATAGCTGCAGGTTCAAGGGTGATTGCAAAAGGGACACGTGAGGGAACGCTGTATTTGCTTAGAGACGTGAGGGGCATTTTTCCTGTAGTTGACTCTCAGCCGAAATAGAGTAGTAGGTTGTGTGGGTGCAACTGAGTTCTTTCAGTTGTGGAAGGGAGGTTACTAATTTAGTGGGAGCTGTTGCCCATGGATGTGATCCTAGAGGGCAAGACATTGTTGCGGTGAGGATACTTTGCGATATGGCAGTTGAATCTTCAAGTCGCTCTTGTGTGATAGAGAGCACTGGTATCGATATGCGGGGTGATGTCGATGAGGGTAACCGAATTGGAACTGTAGGAGTTGAATAGTCCACGGAGTTTGTGGAGGTGTCTTCCACGGAAACTTCTAATTTAGAGGGTGCATTGAGAAGTTTTGAACCATGTCCGGTGTTGATGGGAGTCTTGTAATACGGAATTCAACACGGGAGGTTGTTTCTCTAGTATTCGTGCTCTATGCAATTGGTGGAGCACATCCTTCATGAGGCGATGAGGGGTGGTTGATGCACTCCACATGGTGGAGTGGTGGAGGTGCTCTTCATGAGAGTGGAAAGTACTTGAGTCTTCCATGAAAGTGGGAGATTGGCAGAGATAATGCGAGGTGAAGATTACAATAACTTTGAAGCATGATATATTTGGTCCAAGTGGGAGATTGTTAGGTTTGGCCTCAAATACACGTAGGCACTGAGTACTTAAAGTTGGAGAAGAAGAGGAGGAGACAAAGATAGCAAGTAAAGACAAGCAGCGAGTAGAAGAATGCAGCCTGAAGAGTTGCGGTCGACCGACCTAATTTGCTGAGAGTTCTTTGAGTGTACAGGTCCAACAGAGGAAGGGACGGTCGACCGACCTTGGGGGTGCATTCGACCGGTCAGCTCTCGGGTCTGGACTTACACGTTGCGGTCGACCGACTTCAGTGGCTGATTGTTTTTGGGCTTACGATTTTAAAGGCCCAATTGCTAGATTTGTGTTTATCTTTTAGGGTTTACTTG
The DNA here is from genome assembly GCA_017893485.1 of Hemerocallis citrina. Lineage (NCBI taxonomy): Eukaryota > Viridiplantae > Streptophyta > Magnoliopsida > Asparagales > Asphodelaceae > Hemerocallis > Hemerocallis citrina. Next base: position 86,929,302 of record CM030361.1, read on the forward strand.
CGGGCTATATATATGGCCATAAACTCTAGGATTTAGTAATCTGAATAGATCCAATTTATGTAATCAAGAGGTGAGCCGTGTTCAACTTCAAGAGGGAGTTGTGCCGAGTGTTTCAAAGGTCAGAGAAAGAGAGATTGAGAGTTGTAATCTCTTTGTAATCATTGTATTTCTTGGGGAATAAGAAGTATTAGTTATCTCTGCATATTGATTGTGTTCTTGTGAGATCTTACATATATTGTGCTGGCTTGTTCTTGGTTCATCTAAGTCTTGAGAGTTTCTATTGCTTGTGGTGTGTTTCTGCTATTAGCACTACGAGTTATGGGGTAGATCCTCCAACATCCTATTCAGTTACTTATTTTTCAGGTTATATCGGACGACTGAGAATTAAGATTAAACTAGGGTTCTCTCTATTCTTTCTTTGTATATTGTTGTAGCCTCTAATAAGAGAGACAGAAAGTACTTCATTAATATTTTATCCATTGCAAAGAGAGGTTTGAGAGAGAAATAGTTCTTGATGAGTGAGTTTAATTCCTTGGATTGTGTGATTCATTAACTCCTTATAATCTCTTCTAGTTAAATATTATATCTCCCTATATTTTCTATTTGGATTAAGCGAAATCTATCCGGGATAAATTTTCGTTGTGTTTGTGTTTGATTGGTGGATATATTTGCTTGGGTGTTCATTGACTTATCTTATCTACTTCGACTTTCTCATTGCTCTAATCAGTTCCGTTGCATCACCACCGGTGTGTTTATAGACACCCTATCCCGACAGTGAGTATGCCCATTAGACCCCAAGTTATGTGATGTGAGGATTGGATGCCGTTAGTTGAAAATGTAGAAAAGAAATTGGCCGGACGAAAGTTACGTTTTCTATCTTTAAGTGGTAGAATCACGCTCATCAACTTGGTCCTTAGCAGCCTACCAACGTATTTGATGTCAATCTATGAATTTCCGAAATGAATAATTGACAGAATCAATAGGAGTAGGAGAAGATTATTCTAGAAAGTAGCGAACGGGGATGATAAAGATTTTCACTTGGTTAACTATGGTTAGGGTGTGCAAAAGGAAGGAATTCGGGATTTGGGGGGGGGGGGGGGGGGGGGTAGGAATCTTGGATCTAAGAGATATAAACAAAGCATTAATGAGAAAAAGGTGGTGAAAAATGCGTAGAAGATATAACAATTGGTGGTGCAAGTTGTTTGTGAAATATCACAGGAAAAATAATTCCGCGGGGGGGGGGGGGGGGGGGGGGGGGGGGTTGGGGAGTGAATACAGTATGACCTCCTACTTATAGAAATGAGTGGCAAAAGTGAGAGAAATGTTCCATGCTAACACAAGGTGCGAACTGGGCGACGAGGAAGACAACAAAATTTGGAATGACAAGTGGTGTGGGAACAATACCCAAGCTCTTTTCCCTAAAGTCGTTAGAGAAATCGTGAACGTTGACACCTTAGTAGCCTAGGTATGGAGACATGGAAGTTTTTGATTCAACTACAAAGTCAGCTGTCTCCTGAAAGTCTTCAACAATTGCAGAAGTTGAAGGATTTTGTTAGGGAAGAAGGTCAGTACATTAATGATGTTGGTGATGTGAGAAGCTGGAGCTTAGACTCGGGGGGCACTTTCTTCGTGACGTCGATGTATAAGTGGCTTAATGATGAAGGGATGAGAAGCGGGGAGGCCAACACCATTTGGAGGACCCATACATCAATGAAAGTGAAAGCGTTCCTATGGTTGGTTGTGAATGATGCAATCCTTTCCAAGATTAACCTTAACAAACACAACATCCCGGTGGACGTAAGATGCCCCAGATGCATGATAGGAGACGAAGATACAAACCATATTTTAGTTTTTTGTCCCAAAGCCAGGCTGGCTTGAGAGGTAGTGTGCTTAGGTTTTGGGATTATGGAGTGCCCGAGCTCAACATTAGAGGTGTGGGATCAATGAAGAGTGAGTGTAATCAGGAAAGATAATATGCTAGTTTGGGATATCTCTGTTGCTGCTACTAGGTGTGGTCTATGGCTAGATCGAAAAGAGTCGTGCTTTCGTCAAACTAATAGTAGTTTTCATGTCGTGATGCATAATTTTTTTGCCTTCATTGATGTTTGGGCAGGCTAGACATGTACGAAGAAGTTACACCGAGGAGGAGTAGACTAGTGCAGGAGCGATCGGTTCACTGAAAGTCGAATGAAGGAGTTGTACTATGATGACTTTTGTTGTCTTTATTGTTGCTTTTGAGTAGTTTACTTAGTAGTTGTAGTTGATGTATAAAATCTTTATTTGATCTTTGAACTTGTGAGATGTTATATGATCTATTTTGTTTCATTAGCTCTTCGTTACTGAAGCAGTAATACTGTCACATTTATCTTAAAAATTTTTTAAAAAAATTGGCCCAATTGTAATCCCACCACCCAACAAACAACAAATGCAAACCTAAGCACATGCCTCAAAACTTGCTAGCTTTTGCAGTATAGACCAAAGACTTTTGAAGTAACAAAGAAAGTTTTCGATGATTTATAAACATGGTTTTAGAGCATCCACACTCGTTTGCTATTTATGCATAATATGCATATTTTAGCTAAAAAAGTGCTGCAGTCGTTTGCTATTTATGCATATTTTGATAATTTTGCGACAGTAGATTGCTATATATGAGAGTGGATATAGGAATTATGCATATTATACAGGACGGGTCTTCAAAATCCGTCCCACTATTTTTTTAAAAAATTATGAGACGGATCTTCACAGTCCGTCGCTTTTTTAAAAAAATATTTCGTAATAAAAAACCCCCCCAAAAACCCTCCCCTCGAACGGATCTTCTAGATCCATCCCTCCTTTGCGCAATTTTAGGACGGAACTAGAAGTTCCGTCCTTTGTGGGATTAAAAAAAACGAAATGACGGTTTTGCCCCCCTCTTCATTCAACGGTTATTTGTGTTTTGCAGTTTAATACAACGGCTCTTTCTCTATCTAAACAACTCACTCAAATTTTGTTATATATAGTACTCATCCTGAACCCAATACAAGCATCACAATTGTCTCAAAAAATTTCATGTAAATTGAATATACATACAATGCATACATAACTAAAGTTAATTACTATTACAAACTCATTTTTGACACTTCCTGTAGACTTGAGTAAATTTTGCAATTAATCTAGTATACAAATACATGCTGAATTTTTTCTCAATGGGTAGGAAGGACTACTGACACTACCACTTTTTGAATGCATAAGTAGCAGTTATCCCTCCTGCATACACTTTTATTTACCACAATACACTTTCGGGTGTAACAGTATATTCAAAGTACTTAATAATTTCTTGACACGCACTCTTTATATTCATGTTATTTGTTGCATGATTGTGAGGTGTGCATGCCAAGAAGTTGAAAAGTAGCATGAATACATTGTGACACCCACTACTACTCCGTCCTCCGAAACCAGAGAATTACTGCACTCTGTGTAATGGTGGTGAATGAATGTGTATGAAGGGAGGATAATAGCTACTTCTACAATCTAAAAAAAATCCCAAAAAAAGAAAAGAAAAGAGGCAGAGTAAATACTCTTTCCTATCCATTGAGGAAAACCCAACATGTACTTGTATGCTAACATAGACATGCATCTGTCTCCCTCTTTAAACTCATATTTCAACATTTTTTTTCTTTTCTTCTTGCTTTCTTTCCTTCATCTTCTTTCTTCTTTTTTTGCCATGAACATAGACATTAGTGATCTCTCATTCAGCTTCATTTCTTGTGTTGCCATGAACTGGCATCTGTTGATTTTAGAGTGAGGCGAGAGGAGATTGAAGTTTGCCTCCTAGCAATAAAACTTCATGAATATATAAAGTATATCTAGGGGCAATTTCGTCCTAAATTTATTAATAAAGCCCCAAATTGAGGCTGAAATAATGGAGAAAGGCAAATTAAAGAAAAAAAAATATACCCAAAGTGACGGACGGACTCCGACGCTTCCACGTTTCAAGGACCGACCTTCGAAGCCCACTAGTCACTTTGAGGTTTTTTTTTTTTTTTTTTTTTTCTTCGACGGATCTTCAACATCTGTCAAACGAAAAAAATTAATTAAATAATTCATTTTATATACATTTCGCATTACGACGGATTTACAAAGTTCGTCTTATATTTTTTTATTTTAAATTGCTATAATATAGCATTGGACGACTGCAGAAAATACTCTATATACTAAATGTATATATGCATTTTGTCATTTTTTGATAATCACTTAATCTTTGTAAAATAATAATAAATCCTTGTATAATCATCAGCACGTGTAGATATACAGGTGCATGCGTGCCACCAGTTTTGACAATATTCACTCAAGAATTTGATATTCATTTCCACATCATTGCATATTTGAATACAGCATGTCGATTTCATAGAGCAGTACCATTGACTGGACTATCATATCTACACATGTTTAATTATGTTATTAAGTACGTTGATTATTTATCCAGCTATTTCTCTCAAACTTCCATTTTACAAGTCTAACTTAGCAGATCAGTACCACCATCACTCAAGAATTTGATATTCATTTCCACATCATTGCATATTTGAATACAGCATGTCGATTTCATAGAGCAGTACCATTGACTGGACTATCATATGTACACATGTTTAATTATGTTATTAAGTACGTTGATTATTTATTCAGCTATTTCTCTCAAACTTCCATTTTACAAGTCTAACTTAGCAGATCAGTACCACCATGGATGCTAACTTATCTATCAACCAATGTGGTGGGTGTTAATGTCGCATAATTTAACTTGCCATCTACGATGATGTTGCTATATGTATCACGTGTACGGCGAGTAACTCGAACTTTTTTAGGTGCTGATTCAATTTTTGAAAATATTGACCAAATCAACCCACTTTCGAAAATATTTACTCAACTAACCCAGTTTTGAACATGTCTTCATAAAATGCTATTAGCAATAACGACAACTGTTATTCTAATGCCGTTGTTGCCAATAATGGTACCTATAAATTTTTTTCCGTTGCCGCTATTGGAAGTAACGGTATCAATACATATCACATTCACTCAGGAGCTCTTTTACTTGAGAAAAAATTGTAAGTAAAAATCGCTTATAACTGATGCCGCTATTCCCAATAACGGCATAATTAGCCTAATGCTGCTATTGAAAATAACGACATCAGTATAATCCACAGTGTACTCCAAATTTGGTGTATGTGCATCAACTTCAAACCCATTTCTACCTTGATACAACCAATATCTCTCAAAACTCAAAACATGAAAGTTGTAGAGCTTTTTCTTGGTGTTCCATAGCATTTTGAATCATCTCAATCGGAGTTCGGATGATAAAGTTATGCCCAGATTATGTATCGATGTCGAAACTGTCCAGAAATTTGGAGTACACTGTGGATTATACTAATTCCGTTATTGCTAATAGCGGCATCAGCCTATTTATGCAGAGTTATTGGGAATAACAACAATAGTTATAAGAGATTTTTACTTACAATTTTTTTTGTGTGGATAGTTTCAACATTGCTATATAATATGTGCATAACGTTATCATACGAACTCCGATTGAGATGATTCAAAATACTATGGAACACCAAGAAAAATATCTACAACTTTTATGTTTTGAGTTTTGAGAGATATTGATTGCATCAAGGTCAAAACCGGACTTGAAATTGATGCACCTGCACAAAATTTGGAGTACACTGTGAATTATACTGATACTGTTATTGCCAATAGCAACATCAGGCTATTTATGCCATTATTGAGAATATCAACATCAGTTACAAGCGTTTTTTACTTACAATTTTTATCTCAAGTCAGAAAACTCCTAAATGAATGTAAGATATACTGATGCCGTTACTTCCAATAGCGACAAATTTTTTTTTTTACAGGTTACGTTATTGGCAACAACGACATCAAAATAATTTATGCAATTATTGTCAACAACGCTTTATGCTGATGTGTCCAAAACTGAGTTAGTTGGGTAAATATTTTTGAAGTGGGTCAGTTTAGACAAAATTTTTAAAAAGTGGGTCTGGACGGAAAAAATTGAGTAACTCCATCCAGAATGCATTTAGCTCATGAGACATCTTATAATTACAAACTCACAACTAGGGAAAATGTTTCTCGCTGTTGCTGCATATTTTGGTGCGAGCAAACATAGAGTTAATAATTGATAGAAACTACTAAAAGTCTGACCTTTGACCTTGGCCGTTAAAAGCGGTTAGAGCTCCTGAGATTGAATCTGGATCGTTGATTGACCACCGTGATCTGAATCCAACGGTTGCTGATACCACCGATGGACCTGCAAAAAGCCTGAAACATCGGGGGATGGCCCCGGCGACAGACCCTCCGACGCTCAAGTCTGAACCAGAGAGAGAGAGAGAGAGAGAGAGAGAGAGAGAGAGAGAGAGAGAGAGAGAGAGTATGAGAGAGTAAACTGGCAAATTGTTAATTACCTTCTGACTGTAGAGGGGGAGGGGTATTTATAGGCCTAAGAGACATTTCAAGAGATTGATTTGTGTCCGTTTGATCGATTTGAATTCCTTCTCTTTCATGTCTCTCCCCCTCAAGAGATAAGATCTTCTTGTTAGGAGATAAGAGATTTGACTCCTAGCCTGCATGGGCTGGGTGTCTCTCCTACTTTTTATGGGCTTGGAAGAAGCCCATGTCTTGGAGAAGGCCCAAACCTTTTAAAGAGGCATGTGATGGTTAATCTGCCTGTGGAAGCTTTAAGATTAGTGAAGGAATCGCACGACCCTGATTTGATACGATTTTTACCATCATCATAAGCCTCCACTCCCGGAAGGCAAATTTCTTGGCTTTCGGGGAGTAGTACGTCTTACTTTTCGACTTTGGAGTATAATCTTAGCAGTCAGGGTGTTCGGAGATACCTGGAACTGATCTGTGGCGTCTGAAGGCTGTGAATATTTTCCTGGATTTTTTCATATTTCTTCGCATTTTTTCGAATTTTCTGGATTTTTTCCCAATTTTAAAATCACTTTTTCGAATTTTATAATTAATAAATCCAATTTTAATTATTTTTTGCAAAAATTTTAATTATTTATCGGATAATTTTAATTAATTTTCCGAATTTAAATAATTATTTTTGAATTTTTGAATTACTTTTTCAAATTAAAAATGAGTTTAGGGGTTCTTTGTAAATAAACAGACCTCGGCGCGAATCTTGACGCAATCTGTGGCGTTGATCAGGGAAATCTCGCGCATTGAGGGACATCTGACGGTGGAGGTGCAATCGTTGCGCTGATGGGCTACGTGGCTCAATCTACAGCGTTGATCAGTTATCGACTCGCCCGCTGAGTGAGTGACTCATAGCCTACATGGGCTGGGTGTCTCTCCTACTTTTTATGGGCTTGGAAAAAGCCCATATCTTAGAGAAGGCCCAAACCTGTTAAAGAGGTATGTGATGGTTAATCTGCCTGTGAAAGCTTTAAGATTAGTGAAGGAATCGCTTGGCCCTAATTTGATGTGATTTTTACCATCATCATAAGCCCCCCACTCTCGGAAGGCAAATTTCTTGGCTTTCGGGGAGTAGTACATCTTACTTTTCGACTTTGGAGTATAATCTTAGCAGTTAGGGTGTTCGGAGATACCTAGAACTGATCTGTGGTTTCAGAAGGCTGTGAATATTTTCCTGGATTTTTTCATATTTCTTCGGATTTTTTCGAATTTTTTGGAATTTTTCCCAATTTTAAAATCACTTTTTCGAATTTTATAATTAATAAATCCAATTTTAATTATTTTTGCAAAAATTTTAATTATTTATCGGAAAATTTTAATTAATTTTCCAAATGTAAATAATTATTTTTGAATTTTTGAATTACTTTTTCAAATAAAAAATGAGTTTAAGGGGTTCTTTGTAAATAAATAGACCTCAGCTCGAATCTTGATGCGATTTGTGGATTTGATCAGGGAAATCTCGCGCACTAAGGGACATCTGACGGTGGAGGTGCAATTACTGCACTGAGGGGCTACATGGCTCAATCTACAGCATTGATCAGTTATCGACTCGCCCGCTAAGTGAGATCATTGCGAAGGAGAAGTTTCGAGGACGTCTGGGTTTTTTTATTTTTGGCGCCCAGTTTCGAAGAAGAAGAAGGAGAAGGAGGGGAAGGGGAGCGGGTTTGGATAGAGGGTTTGGCTCGGATCCGACCTGAAGACTTTTTGCTCTTATTTTGAGTAAAAATGGGCTTCGATTTGGACCAGAATTCGAACCCGTTTCTTCTTTTCCTCCTCTATTGAACCCACAAGTATTTTTTGGGGATTTTTTGAATTTTTTTGGGCTTGGATTTGCATTATATATAGAGCAATGCTCCATTGAAAATGCTACTGTAGCGTTGAAAATGTGAAAACAATGGCCTAGGTGGTTTTCACGAGTTTTCACAACATTTGCGTTTTCAATGGAGCATTGATCATATATATATATATATGAGTAATGCTCAGTTGAAAATGGGTCCAAATGAAAATGGGTTTGAACACAACGATCTGAGCCGTTGGATCGCTCATGATCGTGATCAACGGCTCAAATCGCTGCCGCTCAGATCAGAACGGAATGTCACGGAAAAATATCCCGTGACAGGAAGCTCCTAATAAGAGCGGAGGGCCAATTTGGGAAGTTCATGCCAAAAAACGCTTCAGACTTGGCGTTTTTGGCGAAAAAATACACTTAGGCCGTTGTTGGAAACAACGACCTAGGTTGTTGTTTTTAATATAAAAAATTCAACCTAGGCCGTTGTTACAAGTGTTTTTCCAAACACTTGTACATACTCAAATCTCAATCTTCCTCACTTCATCGACAACTCTCTCTCTCTCTCTGGAGCTCGCGAAACCCATTCCCAAACCCTAGCTCTCTCTCTCTCTCGATCTGAAAACCCTAGCTCTCTCTTGCTCGTTGCTTCTCACTCAATCGCTCTCTCTTCTCACACTCTTGCTCTATTCCTTTGAAGATCCCAAATCCCAAAAAATCTAACCCATACGAAATCTCCCAAACCCTAAAACCCTAATCCTAAAAAAATTAGCCAAACCCTACTTCCCTTCCTTTCTCTACAACAGCGCGCAAGCACCTCCTCTATCTCCTATCCGAAAACCCGCATCGCGAAAGGTATTGATTGAATTTTTTTCTACTTTAGTAGATCTAGCTATGTTAATTAATTGAATTTTTTTATTCAATATTTGGGTGTACAATTTGTGTATTATGCATAGCTAATTATATGGTTATTGTCAATGTAGATTTAGTATTAGTTGTTGTTGTTGTTCGTTGTTAGTAATAGCGCACAAACGAGATCCAAAAATTTTGCAATTTTTTTAGTACATCGGATTCACCACGCACAAGCCAGCGTAAATTGTAGAAGTTTGTTTGGAATCACGGTTTGCGATATACGGCCATGCATCGCTTTCGACTCTTTTTCGTGAGTGAAAGCGATACATTGCCGTATATTGGAAACCGTGAGTCAAAACTCACTTCTAGAAGTTGTGTTGGCTCATGCGTGGTGCGTCCGACCTACTCGCAAAGTTTTGGAATTTTTTGATCTTGCTTGCGCGATTTTCTACCGTATATGCAAACAACAACAACAATTATACTTTGAATTTTTATCGAGTGACTTTTGACTAGGAAACCGCATAAATGACATCCAAAAAATATGAAATTTTGCAAGCAAGTCGGGGTCACCAAACACAAGCCAAAGCAACTTGTATTTGCGAGTTCTCACCCACGGTTTTCTATATGCGCCCGTGTAACGCATTCTTGACAATTTTGAAAAGTGAAAGCGATACACGACCGTATCTTGCAAACCATAGATCGGAACTCGCATCTACAACTTGCGTTGGCTTGCGTGCGGGGAGCCCGACCCAATCATAAAGTTTCGTAACTTTTGAACATCATTTGTGCAGTTTTCTCATGTATTTAGATATGTTTTAAGCGAGTTTTCAATAGAGAACCCACTCGAAAAATACAAAATTTTGCGAGTAGGTCGGTCTCTCCACTCACAAGCCCAAGCAACTTGTAGTTGCGAGTTCTCACCCACGGTTTGCTATATGCGTCCGTGTATCGCATTTCGTTCTTTTTTCTAGAGTGAAAGTGATACACGGCTATATCTTACAAACCGTGAGTCGTAACTCGCTTCTACAAGTTGCGTTGCCTTGTGTGCGACAAGCCCGACCCAATCGCAAAGTTTCGTATTTTTGGAACGTCGTTTGTGCAATTTTCTCACGTATTTTATTTCGTATCTTTATATTTTTCAATCTTTTATTAACAATTTTTTATATATATGATGTGTGTAACAATTATTATTTTTTTCTTTTTTTTCGATGAACAACGATACGGTAAGTTCGGTTGCCAGAGATAATTTTGTGCGGGTAGAACCAATAGTTGATTCCATGCTGTTAGTCAAAGAGCACCTAAAACCAAAGTTAGGTATGACGTTTCCTACTTTAGTTGAGGCCAAAAAATTTTATACGTCATATGCTCGATGTGGGGTTTCACAATGCGTAAGGGTGGGAATAAATTAAAGGGAGAAGTGGAAGTAGATAAGTCCTATTTGTGTAATAAAGCTGGGTCGTCGCCAAGTCAACATAGTGATGGTAGACGGGGAACAACCTTTAGAACGGGTTGCAAGGCTTTAGTTCGTGTAAAACTGAATGAAGCAAGTAATACGTGGGTGTTGTATTTATTTCATGAAGTATACAATTACGAATTCACCTCACCCGGTAGAAGACATCGTTTGTCCCGAAACCGTTCTGTGTCAAATACGGATAAACGCTAATAGATCAATTTAACCAAGCTAATATCCAAACATGTTGACAAATACTCTTCTTTGAAAGTACTAGTGGTGGTCATGATCAAATAGGATTCACCGAAAAAGATGCTAGAAATTTACTTAGAGACTCGCAAGAATCATTGAAAGGACACGATGGGAATATGCTAATCGATTTTTTCGAATCGAAGAAACAGATAGATCCTTCATTTTTTATGACATTCAAATAGACCTCGAAGGCCGGTTGTCCCATTGTATTTGGATTGATGGTATTTCTAGGATGAATTATAAAGAATTTTGTGATGTACTTTGCTTTGATGCCACATACAATACGAACCGGTATGGAATGTTTTTGTTCCTTTTGTTGGAGTCAATCAACACTGGAAATCGACTTTCTTAGGAGGCAAGTTCATTCCAAATGAGACAACCACTTCGTTTGAATGGTTCTTTGAAAAGTGGTTAGGAGTAATGAATTGTGTTCCATCCGGCATCGTGACCGATCAAGACCTTGGGATCGCTGCCGCGGTGAAGAAAGTTTTTCCCAAGACTCAGCATCGGTATTGCATTTGGCACATATTGGATAAGTTACCGCAGGAGGTCCGTATGTCGAACGATGTCGACATGTTTAGGGAATCATTGAAGACTGTCATCTACGATTCTGAATATGTACATGATTTTGTAGAAAAATGGAATTTATTGGTTTCTCAATACAGGTTAGAGAATAAAAAATGGTTGAATGATCTATTTCATATCAGTGAAAAATGGGCACCCATCTATGCAAAAGATTCATTTTGGGCCGGCATGTTGAGTAGTTAACGGGTTGAGTCATCACATTCTGCCCTGAAGCATCATACAGAAAAGAAGTACTCCTTGCATGAATTCGCCGTCATCTTCGATCATTTTTTGGCAAAGCAAAGACATGATGAACTGAAAGAAAATCATTGTAACCGTGAGAAGAGACCGAAATTGAAGAGCCTATGGGCTTTAGAGGAACAAATGAAGCAAATATACACTTTGAATTTTTTTTACAAATTCCAAGATGAAGTTACAAAAAGCTTCATGTATAATGTGACATTTTTTGCCGATCTTGAGACACCAGATAGTTCAACCTTCCATGTGATACTTTGTGGAGAATCAGAACCGGCTCTCCTTCTTCAGTTATGCAAACTCCGTACAATTATTACATGTTCTTGTCAATTATTCGACTTCGTTGGCATTCCTTGCAAACATATTTTAGCGGTTCTTTGGTTCAGCCATCATACTTCTCTTTCAGATGTATATATTAAAAGAAGATGGATCCGGGATGTGATGAGAAGAAACTATACATCTATTCCAACCGAAGGTGATTGCGAGAATTTTGCTTCTCGATATTGTGAATTGAGCTACCATGTAAAACAAATTATCAATCTTGGTTGTTCCTCCAATGAAAGTTAAAAATACATGCTCGAGAATTTGGTGAAGATCATTGACGGCATCTCTCGGCTCAACCCGGATTGGATGAACATCCCGAAAAGGCCTCACAACCGCATGTTAGTACACAAGCGCATGGTAGTGCATAACTGCATGGTAGTGCACAACCTCATGATGAAGGTAGTGTACATGTACCTACACGCATGAAGGACCCACAATAATGCATTACAAAGGAAAGGCCTTGTGTCAAGAGATTGAGGACGATAAGAGAGCAACTTCGCAATAAAAAACCAAGACAAAACTAACTAACCATATATCAACAACAACATAATTAACAACAATAACATCAAACACAACAACAAAACTAACTATATATCAACAATAACCACAACACTTTCTTTCGATTACAATCAACAACAAAAAAAAAGTTTTAATTCCTACATCAATTGTATCGTGAAACACTCAACCACCCGGCGTGTAAGTTTGTGGTGGTCGCCTCTTCCTAACCGGTTGTCGCCGCCGGAATTGTGACTCCGCAATAATTTCTTCTTCTTCTCCTGATTCTTGTCTTTCTGGGACAGCAGTTTCAAGATGCTCTTCTTCTTTCTCTTCTTCTTGTGGTGGAGATGGAGAACGATATTGTCGTTGTTGCACCGGGCGAGATAGCCTACCCCTCACGCTCTTATGGTGCTGTGCACGTATGGTCGTATTTAAATAATTGTTCAACGTTAGGTCCTCTCCTACCTCTTCTAATGAGCCCTGACATGAAGAGAGCATCTTCCGAGCGAATTCCTTCATAGGTTTGGCCGCGTTACTATTAATTACCCGCACATATTCTTTTGCCATGTTCCATGTGTATAGATCTAAAACACAAAAAACAAGTATATTAAACAAAATCCGGTTTGTAATAAATTCAATCATTTTAAAAATAACATAATGCCAAGGCAAATGCGAATCCAAATTTACTCACCAACACACGTACAGATGATGCCTTCGGTTGGAACATGAGTTATGAACTAGAATACGCGGGTGGTGGTTTTATCTCTCTCTCCTCATATGTTAGTTGAATCCCAACAGGTAGTTGTGTATGCGGAGAGATGTACAAACGCGTTATATTCTTGTACCAAGCCATATACAAAAATTGTTTAGTGCCATCATATGGTGGAACTTCATCAAGTATGAGTTCAAACCGTCGCTCATTCCAATTTGCAACATGAGCACGATGGAAATTTTCCCAATCATGGGTAGGCATACGACCGGAACCCTTAGTAGAGTGTAACTCAAAGTTGTATCGGGATATTTTTCCATCGAGATAATCTTGTTGAAGACCGAATTGCCGTAGGACTCTATGCGGCCACTGATGCTCCACTGTACCAAAGTTGAAGAGTGGAGCCGTCGTCAACCACAACTGCGACCCAGTCGTGCACACCGATGGTAGACTTCCCACCCGCTCGGGTGTATACAGCTCCCAAATCATGAACTCTTCTCGTAGTTGGTCGAGCTCGTCTCTATAGTAAGTTAGTACACCTTTTGGGTTGTTTTGATAACTCCGTTTACCTACACAATATACCCCTAAAGGTGCCAACATCTCCACATTTGGTGCATTGGCCATCCAACCGTTCGTCGGTCTCGTAATTCAGGGACGACCCAAGTGTAGACACTCTTATAACCATATCTGTAACAAGACCATTGGGCCGGTCATCTATGTCCCATATAGCGCTACTGAACACAACATTCTGTATAACGTTGCTAAAGCGCAGCTTCCCCAGCTGTACCGGCTGGCTACACCTAGGTCGGCGAGCAATCGTAGATACATAACCGGTACGGTATCTCCGGATGAGTTATGCAAGATAACACCACCAAGCACCTTCATAATGTATGCTCTGGTGTAGCACTGCACTTGGTGGTTGTTTGATTCATCGGTCAGCCTCCCTTCAAAATTCTCCTTCAACCAAGAGAGTCGGATTGATTGTCTGATAAAAATAGACTTATCGTTCTCGTCCTCCTCATCAGTCTCTGTACCGAGGAGTTCATTGCACACTTCTCTCTTATCAAAATTTATATGACCCGTGACGGCCATCTATTGGAGGACCGGAAATTATTGCTATATCCTATAGCGTCACCGTCATCTCTCTGACCGGTAGATGGAATGTGTGTGTCTCTGGTCTCCATCGCTCGATGAAGGCTGCAAGATGTGCTCGATCGAGTTTCACCTAACCTATCATACTTATTCCGTAGAAACCCGCCTGTACTAGATACTCGGCGGTACGTAGGTGCATTGGCAAAGTCTCGTGAGTGCGAAAATTACACATCCGCGTCGTCCCACCCTACACTGCCTCAGATCTGTGGCAGTTTTGCAAAGTGAGCACATATGGCTGTATTGGTCCTGGACCTTAATTTTCTGCCGAAGAGGATGCACCAACCTACACCAATACAACAAATTATTAATAGTGTAGTAATAATACCACTTTATACAAAATTCACAATGAAAATATATAGTTCTCTTACTTCTATGGAATGTTTGCCCCGACCACTACTAGATGGTCGTCCGGTTTCCCTCGTTCTAACAATTTCTCTATAAGAAAGTACATCATATATATAAAAAAATGTTAACAAAAGATTGAGATATATATAGATACGAAAAAAAATACGTGAGAAAACCACACAAACGATGTTCAATAAATACGAAACTTTGCGACTGGGTCGAACTTGCCGCACACAAGGCAACACAACTTGTAGAAACGAGTTCCGACTCACGTTTTGGAAGATATGGTCGTGTATTGCTTTCACTCTTGAAAAAAAGAGCGGAATGCGCTACACGGATGCATATAGCAAACCGTGGGTGAGAACTCGCAACTACAAGTTGTTTTGGCTTGTGAGTGGCAAGACCGACCTACTCGTAAAATTTCGTATTTTTCGAGTGGGTTCTCTATTGAAAACTCACTTAAAACATATCAAAATACGTGAGAAACTGCACAAATGACGTTAAAAAATTATGAAACTTTGCGATTGGGTCAGGCTCCCCACACAGAAGCCAACACAACTTATAGAAGCGAGTTTCAACCCACGGTTTGCAAGATACGACCGTGTATCGCTTTCACTCTTGAAAATTTCTAAGAATGCGATACACGAACGCATATGGCAAACCTTGGGTGAGAACTCGCAAATACAAGTTGCCTTGGCTTGTATTTGGTGACCCCACCTACTCGCAAAATTTCTTATTTTTTGGATGTCGTTTATGCGGTTTCCTAGTCAAAAGTCATTCGATAAAAATTCAAAGTATAGTTGTTGTTGTTGTTTGGTATACGGTAGAAAACCGCGCAAACGAGGTCAAAAAATTTCGAAACTTTGTGAGTAGGTAGGGCGCACCACACTTGAGCCAACAACTTGTAGAAGTAAGTTTCGACTCACAGTTTGCAATATACGGCGATGTATCGCTTTCACTCACGAAAAAGAGTCGAAAGCGGTACACGGCCGTATAGTGCAAACCGTGAATCTAAACACACTTCTACAAGTTGAGTTGGCTTGTGTGTGGAGAATCTGATGTACTAGCAAAATTACAGAATTTTTGGATCTCGTTTGTCCGCTATTACTAACAATGAACAACAACTAATACTACATTTATATCGAAAATAACAACTACGCACAATACACATCGTGAAACTAACCTATAATTAGCTACGCATAATATACAAATTGTGCACTCAAACATTGAATAAAAAATTTCAATCAATTAACATAGCTAGATCTACTAAAGTAGAAAAAAGTTAATACCTTTGACAATGTGGGTTTTCGGAAAAGAGATAGAGGAGGTGCTTGCACACAACTGTAGACAAAGGAAGGGGAGTAGGGTTTGGCTAATTTCTTTAGGATTAGGATATTAGGTTTGGGGAGATTTCGTATGGGTTAGGATTTTTTTGGATTCGGGATCTTCAAAGGAAGAGGGAGAGATTGAGTGAGAAGCAATGATCGAGAGAGAGCTAGGGTTTTCAGATTGGGTTCGGGACCGATTGAGAGAGAGAGAGTGCTAGGGTTTTGGGTTTGGGTATCGCGAGCTCCAGAGAGTGAGAGAGAGAGAGAGCTAGGGTTTTGGGTTTGGATCATCTTAGATCTAGGGTTTCCTTTCTCCATTTCCACCTCTTTTTTCTTCTTCTTCTTCGATTTGGTTACGCGAATTACACAAAGGTACAATCTTTCTCTCCCTAGGTTTCGATTTCCCTTTTTTTCCTTGGATTTTTGGGGGGTTTAAATGGTTTTTTGGGTGCGATTTCAGGAAATTTGGAGATGGCTTCCAAATGGATCTTGAAGGAGTTGAAGGATTTGTAGGAACACTGTAAGGAGTTGAAGGATCTACAAACCTTTCAGTGTTATGCCAATTGCATATATACTGCTAACTTGTTTCATTTTTTCTTGTAAGTAGAGGACACTATAATGCATATGCAACGAAAGGACCTCCACTTCTCTGTTGATCCCCGCCTTCGCAAAGTTTGTGATTTGAAGGTAAAAGAATAATTCCATGTTATTATTTCATTAATTATCATTTTAACATTTTCAAACCATTGTAGTTTTAAAGGATTCTTTTAATGGTTATTATACGCAAGTTGCCACATTGGTGCTACTTTCATATGTATCTTTCAAGTACACTGAGTGAATGTCGTATAGTTCTTTCTCACCTCTATTTCATGGCTTCTTTCGTTTCTTGTTATAATATCGTTGAGAACCTAAAGAAATGTAGCTTTATTAGGTATTCTTTTTGTGTAATCTTGGCAATCTAATCATATTGATGCATATTTTTTGTTCACCAAATGAATGGCACTGTGTTCTTCCTGATCTTTGTTTCAAGTGCTATTGTTCATACTAATGTGCTTCTAATGCCATAATGTCATGACATGAAACTCCTAATTCGAAAATGGTTAGTGGATGCTTCCAAAACATTTTTGTTTTTTTACTTTAATTAAAGCCTTGTTTTATTTCACAATCGAAGTTAGATGGTTTTTACCAGATTAATGCTAATTTGTATTTTGTAATAATAATGGTAGCATTATAAGGAGTTCTTCACTGTTTGATTTTATTGGTTAGCTTCCTAGTTTCTGTGGTGCCTTTATATAGTAAGACTCTCTTTTACTGTTATCTTTGATGTACATCGAAATGCTATCTGTGTGCTGAACTACTGCATGCTTACAACTTTACCATCACTAGAACTGACTGCTATAATTTATCTTTCAACATATTAAAATTGAAATTTTGAGACTAAACCATTACTCTAGTGAATTTAATACATGAATATTGAAGGGTATGAGTACCCATGATTTTGGAACATGAAAAAATGTGATTCTAGATGTTAGTAAAATCTATGTAGCAGAGGCCAAAACCATCTCGATTAATTGTTGCTCCTCATTCTATCGACCTCTCGTTTCATAAGAATGAAACTTCCCTCTCATTCTATATATGTAAATGTGCATTTAGTTATATACTTAACTATGGATGTATATATGCATGTAGTTCTTATCTATCTATGATTAGTTGTAATTGTGAAAAAAAATATATGATCAGTTGTAATTTTGCATTGGACTTGTTTTTGGGTTGTACTAGGATTACACATGAAAATGTTAATTGAGAAAAAAAAATTGTTTGTGAAAGAAAACTCCCATTGGATTTCATGTTTAAGTCTTTGTGGTTTGCACCTTTTGGAGGCATTTTATGGTTGCCCTTTCAAATTGTGCAAACAAGGTGCACAGTTTCCAGCACACAACCAAAATCGAACTGACTCACTAGTCAAAATGCTTACTAGGCATTTGGCAGGAGATTTGTTTATGTCAAGAATAGTGTTAGTCTTGGCATGGAAAAATGTAATCTAAGACCTTGCTACATTTAGACTGTTTTGTTGATGTAGTAGCTGATATGCATCTCGTCTACTAACACACTCTGTATTTGGCTAGTAGACATAGTTTAGATTTATGTATGATCCTAATTGGCAACCTTGCTCTGTATGTTTTTGCTGTTTATGTTTATAACTCAAATAATGAGTAGATTGTAGCTTTTTTGTGAACATATTTAGGTTTGAATAGGTAGATGTTTACACTATTAGTAGTAAAAGATCCTCCCTAGACCAGTTCTCTGGATTAGTGTGTTAAACAGATTATCTGAAGCTTTATTTTCAGTTGGAAACTAAGTTTTCAGGGTCTTGGTTATGCTCTTATTTCCTGAAAGAGTTTTCAGTTGGAAACTAATTGGCAACCTTGCTCTTGATTTTCTGAAAGAGTTTTGAAGTTATGTTTAGTGAATATAATTGTTATGACTCGTAAGTATTACCTTAAAATATTGTGTATTATCATATATCCCTAGCTTAATTGTTTTGCACAATGAGTCATGACATTTCCATTTTGGACATGTAGGCAATATTTGTTGGGTTTATATGTTTATTGGATACTTTATCTGGGAATTGTGATTATATGTGATAATTATGGAGATAGATCAACTAATTTCATTATTACCTTTCTAATAATTTGTCTTCGGTGTTGCTCTCTTGCAGATGGCAGAATTAAGTAAACTCATCCGTGAGTTGAAAGATATTCTTTATGGGAAAGGTGAATTAGAGCCAGTTGCTGAAGCATGTGCACAATTGACTCAGGAGTTCTTTAGAGAGAACACTTTCTGGTTACTAGTTATATGCATACCTGAATTGAATCTCGAGGTAATTGAAAGGGTTATGGATAGTTTTCTTTTTAAAGAAAAGTTGATTCAGTTAGTCTCTATTTAATTGTCAATTATTTGTTGAATCTAATTGTATAAATTTGCAACTTGCTAACACTATAGAAGTCTGGCTTCCTTTGAATTTGTATAGGCCTGTAAAGATGCTACTCAGATTGTTGCAAATCTGCAACGGCAACAAGTCCATTCTCGGTTGATTGCCTTCGATTACTTGGAGAAAAACAAAGATCTCATGGATATTTTAATATCTGGGTCAGTTGCAGTTTTTACTAGTTTCTTATTGGACATATAATCTGAAACTGATTCTTATGGTTTATAGATCAAATTTATTGTTCACAATCTTGAAGACATCTAAATTCTTATGTTTTCCTTTATACAAGTAACACTGATTTTAATTATGTCAAGCTAGCAATTCAATAACACTAATATTATTCCAAATTGTTATGGGCAAGGTGTTAGGCTTACAATGGTGTCATCATTTAATTGATTATGAAATCAATTGACTGTTTATGAAATCAATTGACTATGCCAAAAGAGCTTGATAGGATAAAATTCTGAGGAGTTAACCCATTTGCGTCTTCAAGGATATGGTTAATCAATACAAATGTTCATCTGTAATTATGTTTTGTTTGACCCTTAAAGTCAGTTGTTTTGCAAACTTTTCCTAGCAATCAAAAGATCAAAAAGAGATACATAGGGTAAGGATTTTTGCTTGAAAACCATATGCTGATGTGCATACCTGAGGATTCCTCGAGGAAACTTCTTATCTATCCAAGCAGGCCCTATGTAGGCTTCTGGCTATGCATTACATATCCATTGACAAATCTTCTAGGATCTTTGACAATTCGTAAACCCAATGGTAATAGGAAGTGTTCAGTTCAAGATATTGAAGAGTTTATTGATCTTAATACTTCCAGATGTCATCTTCGCATGGCAGTAAGGCTTTTCAGTAGGTTCTTCCAGCTCACATTACGAAGTTTTCTTGATTAGTAATGTGATGTCTTTAATTTGCAGGACAATGAACAGTGATAATCAAGGATGCACTATTCTGCTTTGAGATTAGAGTCTGATTGATTCATTTTTTTGTGTGTGTGGCTAAATACACTACTGTCCTGATAGGAAGGGATGAGAAGATGTAATAAGCTGTAAATTTGACATTCTTTGTTTGTGTCAAAGTTTTAGTTGATCGATCAGTATCAGAATGTAACAAGCTGTAAATTTGATTACCTGTATGAAACAATATCCCAATATTTCCAATTCTGAGTTGATTACTGTAATGGTTATGAATCTGTGATTAACATGATCGATGTTGATCTCTTGTAATGATTATATCTGATGATGAAGAACTAAACAAACACAATAATGAGGCTGGAACATCTCAATCAGCCTAAAATACACAAAAAGAACTATACCAACGGAATAAACACGGTGGGTATATATTCAAATAATTGGATGCGAAAACTATCACTAAAACCTATAGCAACGGAGTTTCAACCGTGGGTATAGGGAAGTAAAAGGTGTCTTTAAAACCTATACCAACGGATACGAAACCGTGGGTATAACACCGAGGTTTTGTCCAACGGGTGAAAAAACCATCGCTATAGGCTATAGTGACGGCATTTTACCGTGGGTATAGCTAATTAAAAACGACAGAAAAATATGTCCGTTGGTATAGGTTTTACGGGCTATACCTACGGTTTTTCGCCTTTTACCCACGGATTTTTGCTGTCACTATATGTCAAATTCCTTGTAGTTACTATTTTTGAAGCCTACAAATTAATTAATCTTTTAATTGTCACAACTTGTCATGTAGATACAATTAGTAGACAATTAAATAATTAATTTTGGTACAACTTAATAATTGGGGGTACTAGAAAGGGCACGTGCACACACTAGAGTGCGCATTACACACCCTTCTAGGGGTGGCCGGATTGTGGAGAGAGGGAGAGGGAGAGTGGGATGAAGTTGAGGGGTGGTTATGTGATCATGGAAGTTACTACAACTTCCCAATTCATCTTGGTCCTTAATCTCTAAATCCTTGATTAAATCCTAGCCTTCTATTCTCATCCTAAAAGTGTATAAATATCCCTATATTTCTTCTCATTAGTACATTACACAATTCATTAAGAGAGAAAAGATAAGAGAGCAAAAGATTGAGAGGCATTAGTGAGCAAAAGATTAGAGTGTGCAAAATTGTGTGTGTTCCAACCTAGAGGTGGCCGGCCAATCATCCAAGGATTACAAGGAGGGCTCGGGTTTCATCAAGCTCAAGGAGGAGAAGGTAATTTGCAATACAACCTAGGAGGAGAAGGCTACTTTCTTGTATTCTAGGAGCTTTCATTTCGTTTTCTCCAATAGGTGGGTGTTTCTCTTGCTTCTAAAATCTAGATACCATGCTAGGAATGATTTGATGGAATTGGACTCATGTTTGCTTAATTAGAGATGAGATGGTGATTTAGAAAAATGTTTGTTAAACTATCATGATTGCCATGATAGATGTCTATGAATTATGCTATGTGAAGAAATTTATGATTATGAGACAAGAGATGAATTGAATGCTTCATGTGGAATTGTTTGTTTAAAGTAGAGTAAACTCTATTGTAGGAGAGAGGAGAATTTTGTGTTCTAAATTGATGTAGATGGTTAAATAATGAGAGGATAAAGAAATAAAGTATTTTTTTGTAGAAATTTATATTGTCAATTTTGTGAAAAGGAAATTGTTCTAAATGTCGAAATTATGGACATAGAACACCAAATCAAATAAAAAAATGCATGTGTTATTGGTAATAATGAATTTAAAAATACTAGTTTACTGTAATTGTATATACATTAAAATCTGGAGAGTTTTGACTCAAAAAGAGAAGAAAAAGAACTAAAATCATTTTGGGAATTTGAAAAACCTAGTAGCACAGTCGACCGACTATATTGAAACAGTTGACTGCCCTGACTATTTTTTTTGAGTTCAAGTCTTTGCGGAACAGTCGACCAATTATATTTAAACTGTCGACCGTCCTAATTATTTGTTTTCAAGTTCAAATGTTTGCGGAACAGTCGACCGACTACACTGTAACAGTCGACTACCCTGACTATTAGTTTTCAAGTTGTAAATCCTCACAGAACAACCGACTGTCCATGTTTTAACAGTCGACTGCCCTGAAGTTTCAAATAATATCTGGATTTTTGTGAGATAATTTTCTATAACCTGTGGCCTAGTATAAATAAGAATTTGAGGCTACTTTTGGCAAAAAAAAAGAACTTATTATTTTATTAGTTTAAATTGTCTTTGAATAAAGAAAATACATGCCTTATTTAAAAGAGTTTTGAAGTGAGTTTTGGCAATGAAAGTGTAAAATTTATGACAGTACAGTAAATTCATGGGAAGAATGAATTATGAATGTGACAAGTTAGAAAAAAACGAATTCTTTTGTTTATGCATGAATTTGTACTTGAAAGTGAAATTAAATGTTATGACAAATTATGAAAGATTTTATAAGCATGAATACACAAATGCTATGAACATGAAAGGAAAATTATTGTTAATCATGAAAAAGACTTTATGACTGTGAAAACTCAATTTTTTGATTGTGAATTGAAATTGAGAAATAGAGTGTAGTTAAGCCTCATATCGGCATTGAAAAGAGATATGTTGGAATGAAATTTGAGATAAAAAGACCAAGGTTGGGTCATGTTGAATAGATGATTAAGACCGATATAGTGGAAAGGCTAACTCTAGAGAATTGATTTTGTTCATGATTCAAATAACTAAGGATTATATATATAGTGAAGAGGTGATGAAAATAAGAGAAAAACACGAGTATGAGGGCATCGGAGCTACGGTGTGAGAGTATTCACAGGTTGTTTTCACGATGCTTCGTGACATGACGTGGATATGTCTCCAGGAGTCCGTACTGCAGGCGACGCTCGTGGGGTGTTTGGTAACTGCGGGTGGTGTCATGTCCCATGATGGAGGCTGAATTGTCCATAGGTTCTTCACGATGCGTCGTGATATGACGTGGGATTCCCCTCCAGGCTGTCTGGACATGAGCTCGTAACTCATAGAACATCTAGGATACTTATCGTAGTTACAGTAGTAGTTTAAGACATAACAGGGGATTGAACCCTACATGATGAAGAACGGTTAAGGGCTTGCCCCCAGACCTATGTAGTATGGGATGCATAGAATCTGAACAAGTGTGCATTAGTGTCATCTAATATAAATAACTGCATTAAGGACTAAGTGCACCGCACAACACGACATCAATAGGATGGTCTCTTATAGTTCTGTTTGTGATCAAACTTGTGGTTTGTTTAAGCATTTGAGAATCTTTATACTATTTCGGCATAGAGAGGATAGCTGTGTATAATATTTCGTCGGTTGTAAGCAACTGACGTGCCTACAATTTTTATGTAGGATAAAGTGATTAGCAAGACTAAAGAATCCATGTTGATTAAAGAATGATTCAAGTGTTGTACATTTCAATTCATGTAATTTGTTGTAAATTGCTTCCGCTGTAAATATGTAATGAAAGTGTAAACTCTGATGTAACAAAAAGTTTTATTTCCTCGTAAAATTGTACGAAAGAAGTATACAGATCCTGTGAAACTTCGAATTCAGTCTATTTTGGAATTCGGGGTGTTACAATGTCTACGCCTGATGTTCCTATGTGGAAGGAAGCAATCAAAAGTGAAATAGACTCGATCATGCAAAATCATACATGGGAGTTGGTCGATTTTCCTTCTGTGTGTAAAGCTCTTGGAAGCAAATGGATTTTCAAGCAGAAAATAAAACCAGTGGTTTAATAGAGAAATAAGGCGAGACTTGTTGTACAAGGATTTAGACAAAAGGAAGGTTTAGACTTCTTTGATACTTATTCTCCGGTCATGAGAATAACTTCCATAAGAATGCTGATAGCTATTGCAGCTCTACGTAACCTCGAAATACATCAAATGAATATCTAAACCGTCTTTCTAAATGGGAATTTAGAAGAAGAAATATACATGAAACAACATGAAGGTTATGTAGTTCCTAGACAAGAAAACAAGGTGTGCAGACTTGTAAAATCATTCTACGGACTGAAATAAGCTCCAAATCAGTGACATGCAAAATTTGACAATGTTATGATGTCTAATGGTTTCAAAATAAATGAATGTGATAAGTGTATCTAGATCAAAGATACTCCAAATGGATACATTCTGGTATGTCTGTATGTATATGATATGGTCATTATTGGTAGCAATAATGACATTATCAAACAAACTAAGAATATGCTTAGTGGTAAGTTTGATATGAAAGATTTGAGAGTTGCAGATGTCATACTAGGAATCAAACTCTCCAGGACGTCTGAGGGAACTATTTTGTCTCAAGCTCCTTACGCTGAGAAGGTACTTGAAAGATTTAAGAATTACTCTAATGGGACTGCCAAAAGTCCTGTGGATCCTATTCTTCACTTGTTCAAAAATACGGGTGACAACATATCACAATTGGAATTTGCATGTGTAATTGGTAGTCTAATGTACTTAACAAATTGTACAAGACCGGACTTGGCCCATTCAGTAAATGTACTGAGTCGCTACACAAGTAATCCAGGACGAAGTCACTGGAAAGAATAACTAGAGTATTGAACTACTTGCGACATACTCAGAGTTATGAGCTACATTACACCAGATATCCAGCAGTACTAGAAGGCTATAGTGATGCCAACTGGATATCAGACTCGAAATCCACCAGTGGGTATGTCTTCACTCTTGGTGGTGCAGCTGTGTCATGAAAATCCTCTGAACAAATGTTATTATTGGCCAGATCCACCATGGAATCTGAGTTTATTGTTTTAGACAAAGCGGCAGAGAAAGCAGAATGGCTTCGAAACTTTTTAGAGGATATACCTATGTAGGAAAAACCAGTGACTGCTTTATGTGTACACTGTGACAGCCAATCGGCTATAGCAAGGGCACTGAGTTGTATGTATAATGGTAAGTCTCATCATATCAGAAGGCGACAAAAAATTATTAGACAACTGCTCTCAAATGGAATAATCTCTATAGAGTATATAAAATTGGCCGACAACCTAACGGATCCATTTACTAAAGGTTTTTCACGAGAGGAAGTTGTGAGATCATCAAGATGAATGGGTTTAAAGCCTATGACGAAAGATGATACTTGATGGAAACCCTACCTAGAAATTGGAGATCCCAAGATCTAGGTTCAAGGGGACAACTAAATCTTGTTGAATTATCGTGAGCACTGAGAGATTAAAATCTCGTACCCACTCTTAGGATGATAAAACAGTGCTGCCTGCAAAGGGTTAGGATAAGCTTGGCTTTTAATGATTTTCATAGCTTTCAAATAAAAGTGGGGTATGGTAGGATACTCTTTATGGGCAATCACCTTGTGAGTGTGAAATGAGGCTGTTTCTAGGAGAATGAAGAGAAACTACATTCTCCAACTTCACTCACGATTAACCAGGGTTGTTCAAGGCCAAAATGAACACAACAAGAAAACCTAGTTCTGTGAAGAGATGAAACTGTGTGATATTTATTGTCTAGGTTCAAATCAAAGCCCAAGTAGTTCAAGACATATTCACTACCTGGTCAAGTGAATCCGATGGCTACTCACTAAGGGTGGTTCAAAGTTGAAAAATTACTACCATTTCTGATGCAGTGATTTTCAGATTGTACTCTCAGAGTTTTTTTTGTCATGTATTTTTCTGTCGTGTCTGCATTGCATAGTCTGGTAATTTCCATTCATGTGGGGGATTTTTGGAAATATTTTAAGATATTTTTCGGGCCAGATTTTGGTGGGCACCAGCCATCGGCGGTACCGGAAAGTGATTGGATTACGTTCCCCTTGTCGAGTACTATTCCGTAATGTACTCATTTGCCAAAAACGGTTTCCGTATGAATGAGAAATGTAGGTCCAAAGTTGGGTACCTGAAATGTACTAACTTGGAAATTTGGAATGGATAGTCCCACATCGGAAGATGGAAAAGATTTCTCTAGTATATAAGCTAAAGAAATGGACTAAAGGGCGTAGCCCTGGAGTTACCACTAACGTGTAGTGGAGAGAGGACCTAGCCAAAATTACAAACACACACGCGCGAGCGCGCCCGGCCCGGCCTGGCCCGGCCTCGGCTTCGGCTTCGGCTTGGTTTGGTCTGGCTTGGTTCTGGCATATATTTTTTTGCCCCGCTCCAAAATTTTCCCCAGTTTACCATTGAGGCTTTTCAAATTCTATAATTGGTACCATTACTCTATAACAGCAGAGTAATGGCTCATCAGTTACGTTTTTTGAACCATTACTCTGTTGTTACAGAGTAATGGACCCTTCAGTTACTCATATTCTCCTATAAGACCAGTAACTTTTGTCTGCCAAAAAAGATAGAGTTTTAAAATTCTGAATCTCATTCTTCTTCTTCCTCTGAGTCAGAGTCTGAAAGTTCAACACAGCTACTGGTTCGCTGATATCTCTAAAGCTATGGTGCTGCTCTTCAGGAAAAGGTAGTACAGTTGTATCCTGGAGGCAATTTATCAACCATCGTCACACTATGAGGCAAATTTTGCTTTAAGGACAGAGATCTTAATCTCGACTCAGTATTGAAGTGTCTGGTTTGTTCTTTTATTTCCAGTAATTGTGTTTCTTCATAAACATTGTTAGCAGTTTTCTATTTTATGAAATTCAAGTTCTAACAATCTTCAGTGGCGAATAATATTCATTTGACTTGACTGAGTATACAGTTAATGTTTATTCTGGGGAAATTGAGTTGTCATCATATTTTGCTTGATCTATAGCCTAAATAGAATCCTTCTTCTATATACTAACTAGTGGTGTCACGAATTGCTGTCAGCCCTTAGGTAATCATTTGAATTCTTTATTTAAGGGGTCTTTTGGTTGGTTTTTAAACTTTTTCAAAGTTCTAAGATTGTTGTAGAAAAAAAAACTGTAAAAATGAGTTCTGAAAAAATGGTTAGGCTGGATATAAATTTGCTGTAGCTGGAATAGTTTTATAAGAAAAATTGTATTCGCTTGAGTTGTAAGAAAGCCAACCAAGCCCATGCTACAGTTATTTTTTCCCGATTTATGTTCCTAAAGTAGGTTTCGGGTAACCAAACAGCCCATCATCATCAACTAAAAGTAGCAAGCTGGTCTACTTTTGATAAAATCATTGGTAGGCCTAGCAAGATTCTTGTCAACTTTATTTAATCTGAAGAGGGTGAGGACCTTCATTTTTGTGTCGACCTCAAATGATGAGGAACAGTACACTTGATGTTTGTATATAATTGGAACCTTCCTGTTTTGTTGGCATTTTGCATGTGCTAATTAAGTAATGGAAACTGGATGTTGGAATATAGTGGTGGTTTACCAAGTGATTGTTACTCACCAACCCACTTTCAATAAATATTTATCAAACCCGCCCACTATTCAAAACATTTATCCCACTAACACTTTTTTACAAAATATTACCTCCAACTAACTCTGTTAATATAATAACATTAAAACAAAATTTTCTATATAACCCCACTTTAGAAATTTTCTATAAACTATAATATTCCTTAAACTAGATATTTCACATAAAATAATAAAAATTTTAAAATTTAAAATTAGATACATTGATAGAAGATTAACATAAATAAAACATATAACTGATAGGAAAATATCAAAATATTTGTTAATAACAAGTAAATAACTGAAAAACTACCTAAGAAAATACACAAAAAGATAGTATACAAAGTAATAGATTATAGGAACAAAGAAGGAAGCTGGTATTGCCATCAACTATTATCATACAAGATCATAAACTATATGAATTAAGTTAAGGATGGATAATATTAGTCATCTTAACTCTCAGAAATTTATGTGATAAACATTAAAGAGTTGGAAGAAGATTACAATGGTCCATAATTTATACAAACTATAAGAAAAGGTTTTAAAATAAAAAAATAATAACATAAAAGAACTTTGTACGTATATAACAGATGACGCTGAAGAAAAATTAGGTATAACAGAAGCAAGTATAAATGAGTTAGACGACATAATAAAACTTGATATTAATATTTTGGAAATAGAAGATTTAATGATAAATCCAAATTCAGAGATAGTAGAGAAAGCTTTGAGAAATCTAGACATACCAAATGAAGAAGTAAAAATGAATCAAGAAAAAGACAAAATTTTAACAAAACCTACAGAAAATCCAATTAATATATATGAAATCTTAAGGCCACCACCTAAGAAAAGACCTTATCACCTACCATGAAAATGACAAGACAAAAAAAATAATAAGTTAGGAAAAGATAAAGAAAAAGAAACCCTAAATATGAACCTGCAGAACACTACGAAAAAAAATCAGGAAATGGAGAATGGCTAGATCTAGACTGCGTAAAAGATGTAGATGGGACAATAGAAGAATATGTAAAGACTTCACTAATAGTAGGATTTAGGCAAAATCTTTCAGGAAATTCATTTGAGAAATTTATAAAAACAACCTTTATATGAGTAGTAGCAAAATGGTGTAATGAACTAAAGAAAGAAGAAAGAAATACTATCAGAAAATTAAGATCAATTGATGATAAAGGAACAGAAGAAAACTCAGCACAACGAACCTTAAGACTAAAAGAAATAATTACAAATTATGAGATAACAATAAGAACAGAATTTTTCTACGATAAAGGAGAAAAACACACTATATACCAAAAAGAACCAAGCAAGATGGAGATTAAGTAATTTAGAAATATGCGATCTGTGTTATTTTGACAACTATGCTTGTAAATTCCGAGAATATTTTCAAAATAATTATTATACAAAAGAAGAAATGAGTCCAATCGTGGACTCATTTTTTCTAAAACTACCTGATCCATGAACTATAAACATATATAGTGCATACATAGGTGAGAAAGTAAAACTAGAATTAGATACTTTAGGGTATAGAACACAATTGTAAAAAATTATAGAGATAAAGTGTGCCAAGAAGCTAGAGCAACTATAAAATACTATAGAATATATAAACAAAGAATTTATTGTAAAGATGCAAGACCAAATCATTGGAGATGTAATAATAACTATAATTATACAAAGAGACGTAAGTACAAATTCCAAAATATAAACCAAAATATTGAAAAACTTTTAAGAGATATAAAAAACACTATAAAAGATACTTCAGAAGAATAAATAAAAATAGACAGTATCTAAAAAACACAAAGATATATAATTGTTATTGTTATGTTATGACCCAAATTGCTCTTAGGGCCCATTGGGCTTAGTATCTTCATATATGTAATAATTAGAATCAAATGAATACAATCAACATTTTTGCCCTATCTCTTTCTCTCCTACAGCCGGCTCCTTCTTCTTCCTCTCTTCTCTTCATCTTCTCAAAACCCTAACAATCCACAACCCATTCAAATCCCAACAAACTGGTATCAGAGCCAACACCACCCAGTCCTGATCCCTACTCCCAATCACTTCCGACCACCACATCCCAGTCCCGATCCCTGCTGAACAATCCGTCTAGTCCAGATCTGTGGAGATCTTCGTCCAGTCGCGACCACAGTTCTCCCGTCCAGCCGAGCTTATGCACATGTGAATGAAAGAAAGTTGGAGCCTAGATCGAAGAAGTGTATTTTTGTTGGGTATCCCGCAAATGTGAAAGGATATAAGTTGTGGTGTCCCGAATCATCTAAGTTTCTTATTTCAAGAGATGTCATTTTCAATGAGTCGGCCATGTTGAAGGCAAATGATGTTGCACCCGAACCGACTATTAAGAAGAATGAGAAGGTTGAGAAGAAGGTGGAGTTTGAGGTGCCGGTCCAAGAAGGTGATGATTTGATCTCACATGATGATGTCAATTTGGAGGAAGCCCAAGAAGAGGTACAACCATATGCATTGGCAAGGGACCGAGCTAGAAGAGAAACAAGACCACCTACAAGGTATGGATACTCTGACTTTGCTTATTGTTTGGCAATTGCAGAGGATGTGGAGTATTGTGAGCCATCTTCCTACAAGGAAGCCATTTTTTCTAAAGATGCGGCCAATTGGGTTGCCGCTATGAATGAGGAGTTACAATCTTTGCAACAAAATGAGACTTGGTCTCTTGTGAAACCTCCGAGTGGTAAGAGGATTGTGGGTTGCAAGTGGGTGTTTAAGAGGAAGATTGATGGCTCAAATCCTGCGGATTTTCGATACAAGACAAGGCTAGTGGCTAAAGGGTATAGTCAAGTCCAAGGTGTGGACTTCAATGATGTGTTCTCTCCTGTAGTTAAGCACACTTCCATTCGAGTTTTGCTCTCTTTGGTGGCAATGAAGGATTTGGAATTGGAGTAAATAGATGTGAAAACTGCCTTCTTGCATGGTGATTTGGAGGAGCAAATTTATATGAGCCAGCCGGAGGGTTTTGAGGTTGCGGGAAAGGAGGACCGTGTGTATCTTTTGAAGAAGTCCCTTTATGGCCTTAAGCAATCCCAGCGGCAATGGTATAAGAAGTTTGACTCATTCATGGTGAGTATTAATTTCCATCGTTCCAATTATGATAGTTGTGTCTACTTTAAGAAGTTGGATGGTGGGAATTTCATTTACTTGTTGCTCTATGTGGATGACATGTTGATTGCATCCTCAAACTTGAAAGAAGTTAGGAGGTTGAAAGAGCAAATAAGTTCGGCATTTGAGATGAAAGATTTGGGGGCCACCAAAAGGATTCTCGGAATGGAGATCACAAGGGATAGGTCCAAAAGAAAGTTGTTTCTTTCACAAAGGAGTTTTGCCGAGAAAGTACTACGCCGTTTTGGCATGGAGAAAGCAAAAGTTGTTTCAACACCTCTTGCGGCGCATTTTAAGCTTTCGACCGCTTTAAGCCCAAAATCCGATGATGAGAAGAAATATATGGAAAAGGTTCCATATTCGAGTGCAGTTGGGAGTTTCATGTACTTGATGGTGTGCACTCGACTCGACATTGCTCAAGCCGTTAGTGTGGTAAGTAGATATCTCTCTTGTCTGGGAAAAGGGCATTGGGAAGCGGTGAAGTGGATCTTCTGCTATTTGAGAGGTACTATTGATGCTTGTTTGGAGTTTGGTAATGGAAAGAAACTGACGGGTTTTGTGGATGCGGATTTTACGGGTGATTTGGACAAGAGGCATTCCTTGACGGGTTATGTTTTTACCCTTGGAGATTGTGCAATTAGTTGGAAGTCTACACTTCAATCCACCGTTGCACTCTCAAGTACTGAGGCCGAATATATGACAATTACTGAGGCTATTAAGGAGGCCATTTGGCTCAAAGCGTTTGTTGGTGAGATGTCTTCACTCGAGGGTCCTATTGCGGTGTTTTGTGACAACCAAAGTGCGATTCATTTGACCAAGGACCGCATGTACCATGAGAAGACGAAGCACATTGACATTCGATACCATTTTATTCGAGATGTGATCTCGGAAGGCAAGGTTGCCGTGAAGAAGATTGGTACCGAATCGAATCCGGCCGATATGCTCACAAAGCCTCTTCGAATTGCAAAGTTCAAGCTTTGTTCAAGTTTGATGTCGGTTTGTTTCTAGCTAGTTTGAGCTAGTTTTGTTTCTAGCATGTTGCTAGTATATCTTTATGTTTACCTTTGTTTAGGTTATGTTTGTTTTGTGTTTTTTAGTTTGTTTTAGATGCAATTTTGTTCAAGATGGAGATTGTTATGTTATGATCCAAATTGCTCTTAGGGCCCATTGGGCTTAGTATCTTCATATATGTAATAATTAGAATCAAATGAATACAATCAACATTTTTGCCCTATCTATCTCTTTCCTATAGCCGGCTCCTTCTTATTCCTCTCTTCTCTTCATCTTCTCAAAACCCTAACAATCCACAACCCATTCAAATCCTAACAGTTATATATGTGGTGAAGTAGGACATATATTACCAAAATTTCCTAAGAGAATGAAAAAAGTAAATGTAAAATACGTAAAAGAAATTGAAGAGATAAATAATATAAACTATGAACTCATAGAATATGAGGAAGACTGGTCAGAAATTAGTGAAGATGAAGAAATAATGGTATTGGAAGGAGATAGTGAAAGTAGTGAAGGTTAAACAGAAGAATTTGAAATAAATATGATGACAGAAATAACAGAAATTGGAGAATAATTAGAAAAAGAAGAAAATAAGAGAGGTAGTAAGGGAAAAAATGTGCATTGACATACAAAAATACGATAAAATAAGAGCAACCGAGTTAGACATAAATCCAAAAGAGATATTTAAACTACCAATATTTGAAAGGAAAAAGAATACCATCATAATAGCCAGAAATATTGAACAATATATAGGCATTGATTAAGCCCAAGGAAGAACCATAATCTCATTAATAACTGAAAAAAATAACAAGACAAGTGATGGAAAAAATAAGTGAGAAAACCAGAAAAATATTAAGACATATACATTTAGGAGCTGTACAAATAATAATAAAATCTTATTTTATGGAAGGAGTAAATAAACCCCCGAAAATATACCTAATGGATGATAGAATAATATCAAGTACACAAGATTCCTTAATAGGAATAGTACAAGAAAACCTAATGTATCAAAATATAAATTTACAATAAACCTAATTTCTCTATAAGTATGGCCGAAGAAAACAAGGACAAAGTTTAGTCATGTACCACAGATTATCAGGAATAAAAATGAACGAGAAAAGAAAAGTTATGAGTATACAAATAAGAAATATTTATACTTTTACTAGTAAGCATGAAGTAAAAAATAGGAATACAGATAATTTTAAGATAGAACCAGTATTCAACAAAATTATAAAATACAAACCAGCTAGAGAAAATCCTGAAATGACTATACCAAACTATATAGAATTTGACTTTAATAAGGTAAATTAAATTGCAAAAGGAACACCAGAAATAATGTTCGGAAAGATATCACTATTAATAAGAAACAAACAACAAGCATTGGAATTAATACCAATAATTAATACATTAGATAATCAAAATAATAACCCATTTAATATAGAAATAGAATATTATGACAATGGAAATTGGAATAAACAAGTAGTCCTAGAAGATACAGGAGCTACTAATTCACATATTAAACAAACAAATATAAAGACAACATAATTAATATCATTAGAAAATCCATATTACTACTTAGACTATTATAATAATAGACATCCAATTGTACATAAAGTAATACTGTCACTGAGGATAAATGGCAGAAATAAAATGCTATTGCATTTACATGTAGATCCCGAACATAATGTTAATGAAATATTATTAGGAACTGACTTCCTTACATCAGTACAACCTTACCCAATTCAAGAAGAAAAAATCATAATAACAGTAAACAGTGAAAGTATAGTAATAAATAGAATATTGTGTATATGAATCTATTAAGAGCAACAAAATATACATTATACATACTAACAGAATTTGTTTACGAAGGATACAAATCAAGAAACTACCATAGTCTAATAGACACTAGAGCAGACACTAGCTTATGCCGTAAAAATATACTATCAAGATGGAAATAAGATGGATATAATAAAAAGGCAATAACTGGATTAACTGGACAAACCGTCATACTTGATAGGTATCAACAAAATGTTAACACACAAATATAAAATTACGTGCTAAAAATACCAATAATATACCAGTTTGATGATATGAATAATGATGTACTATTAGGAAATGACTTTTTCCAACAATATTATCCTATAACAATATCATATGAAACTGTTATATTTATAACATCTTGTCAACACCAAGCAATATCAATTAGAATAACACAACCTTATTCTAGGATTGACTTGCCGCATATCAGAGTTTCTTCAACCCAACGTGGTGAATATTAATATTTATCAAACAAAACTAGAATACAACAAGTCTAAGAAACAACTACAGAAGAAATTTTAAAAAAATAATTAGAAGATCGGTACGAATAGGGCCCTTTAGCAAAATGGGACTTAAGGAAACCCACAACACATAAAGTTAATAGATAAGAACAGAATAACAAAAGTTAAACCTATAAGACATAGTCCAACAGATTTAGAAGAGTTCAAAATACATATAAAAGAACTAATAGAAAACAATTACATAAGAAAATCACAAATTCCACATTCATCACCAGTATTTATAGTAAGAAAACATTCAGAGGAACAAAGAGGCAAATCTCGAATGATAGTAAATGATAAGGAATTAAATAAAAAACACTAAGGGATTTGGATATCCACTACCAGATATGCATATACTACTTAATACAGTAAGGACAAGAAAAATATATTCAAAATTCAATTGTAAATCAAGAATTTACCACGTGAAACTAACAGAAGACCCAAAGCAGTTAACATCATTTAGTACGCCGCAAGGATTCTATGAATGGGACGTTTTACCATTCAGATATAAAAATAGTCCAGGAGGATTTCAAAAATATATGTATAAGATATTTAAACAAAACTACAATTTCATACTAGTATATGTAGATGACATTCTAATAGGATCTGAAAACGAAAAACAACATAAAGAGCATTTACTAAAATTCATAGAAATAATAAAAAATGCAGGTATTATACTATCAAAAATGAAAATAGAATTGTTCAAAACTGAGATAGAATTCTTAGAAACAAAATTATCACATGAAGTAATAGAACCACAACCATATATAGCAGAAAAAATAAAGACATCTTCTAATATCCTAAAAGAAAAACGAGAAGTACAAGCCATAATTGGACTACTAAATCAAATAAAAGGATACCAAATTTATCAGCAAAAATAAATTGATTAAAAGAAAAACTAAACAAGTTTAAGAAATGGTAATGGACCCCAGAGGATGAAGAAAAACTTAAAATATTAAAACAATAAACTTCGGAATTAAATAAACTAAGATTATCTATCAAAGAATGTTCATGGATAATAGAAACAGATGCACGTGAAAATAATTGGGGAGCAATATTAAAATTCATTGAAATAGGTGAAAAAGAGAAAGACTAGCCACATATACTAGTGGATCATTCACACAAACCCAACAAAATTACCACAAAAATGAAAAAAAAAAAAAAAAAAAACTATTAGCAATACTAAAAGCTATAAAAAAGTTTGAATTATTCATAATACATACAAAATTCATAGTAAGGACAGATAATAATACACAAGAAAAGAGTTGGATTAATAAAATAATAGACACAACTATAGCAAATAAAAGATTGCTAAGATGGCAAATGGAACTAGCAAATTATGATTTGACAATAGGAAAACATAAAAGGGAAGGATAGGATAACATTTTATTTGATTTTCTATCAAGAAATTAACTGTTCATTTATTGCAGAATGGAAACTAGAGTCTAGCAAATAGAACATGATATAATTTGCCTCAGGAACCATGGAGCAAATAAAAGGAGCCTTTAATCAATTACATCTAGAAATATGTGGACTCCAAAGTCTGTTATACTAGCATGTAAGTCAGCATGTAAATAAAGAAAATATGATGGACAATATTAGCGAAAAAATGAGTGAGATGTGCGAACCTACTCAATCCTTAAAAGAAGATACAGTTACATCCTCAAATAAGGCTACATACAAGGAGACGCTTATTACTGAGAAATCTCCTACCAAAGTATCAAAGAAAATATTATTTTTACAGTATATTGAAAATTTATGCCAAGTAACCAAGATAAAGCAGTTCATCAAAACCATATCACAGCAATATATGAATAAGACCATCATCCTACTAGGAGCTAATCCAAGAACAACCAGGTCATTGTTCGAAAGAGGACTTATTCATTGCATCTATCCATCCAGAGAATGTGAAAAACTGATCCACTTGCCAAGAGAAATCTAAAAAGCAACCATGAGTTATTTTGGTCTCACAAAGGCCTAAAAAATACATGTCAGAATATATTCAACAATTCCTGAGTATCTTGAAGAAAATGAAGAGCTTCCAGCAGAACACGTTATAACAAGATGGATGACTACCATAGTGATCTATGGAGCATCTAATTTTGTACCATATAAAGCTGAGGAATTTGAAAAAATAATCTCAGAAAGAAGAGCAATGAGATTCAGAAACATGTATTGCGAGCTAAAAGACATAAAACTAAGAGACAACAACATATAGATCTATGACAGCCCAGATCCAGAGAAAATCATAATGTATATATAGCAAAAATAAAACAACCACAAGATAAGCATGAGCTGTTTGACAGTTGGTACCGAATACTATTTACAGATTCATGACAATGACATAACAGACAGCTGGATACTACTGTAGCTTGATGAAGACAGAACATCAACACAAATGTGGAGCATGTGAAGATATCGGCCAGGAGGAATCTCTTTTTCTAGAATAGTCCACAATGTAATCAGAGTAATTATTAAAGGCTGATGTAAGCAGTTACGTATTTGTAGCAATTATTGGACATATGATGTAAGTAGTGACGCATGTAAACTTGTTGTAAGTTGATCCCTTTGTTTATAAAAGGGTAGGCTGAGTAAGGGAGAATGCAGACCTCTAGAGGAGAGAAATTCCATATAAGTTTGTAAGAAAAGTTTGGTCTATAAGAAGATTGAGAGGAATAAAAGATTATCTTTCTATGAGTTCTGCTACTAGTTCTAATACAAAATAAGGTATGAAAAACTAATTTTCTTTCCTTACGAAAGAGTTTTGTAAGGTTCTGTCTGAAGGATCTTGCAAAAAAAACTCATTTGTAACTTTCATAGTTAGATTGTACACCTAGTAGCAGGAAACGAGCTAGGTTGTAATTGCCTTTATCGAAGTGCTACTAGTTGTTCCAGACATATTTCTTGGATGAAGCTCTATTGAAGAACATTATAGTCATGAGATCGGAGAAATGTAAAAGGAGCACTAAAATCGGGGTGCATACCAGAGGTATTTTATCCCCTGATAGTAACTGGTACAGAGCAGCTCAAAGAAGTTTAACTAGGTCGGAAGCATGATGAGCCATTTTGTTTGATTTTTTATGGTATTCTTAGAAATCTCTCCCTACTCATGATTTCATACTTATTTTTTTAAATTACAAAATCACTAAAAAAGAATAATGGATAATAATAGTTTCAGTCTTGCTTCTTATTAAGGAAGTGATAGAATGCTGGTATTTAATATTGATTAGTCTGAAAGAGTACTAGCATGGATGATATTTATGAATTTAAATTATTCTTCTTTAGCATACAAAGAGTAATAATTATAACAATAAATCAAATTAATTCTGGAGAAACTAGTAATATAATTGTCCAAATAATTGATGATCTAACTTTGAAATATCTTTATTATTTTATGAAAATGGAGGAGTCCTACAACAGCATATCGACAATTTTTGGAAGAAAATGAACATGTTGGGGAAAGAAATGAATATATGGAAAAATTCGAAGAATTCGAAGAACCACCATATGATAGTGATAGTGAATTATCTGAAACAGAATCCAAGTCTACGAGAAGTTTTGGAATTATGTTTAATTATTTTGATATTCTGGAGAATGATAATATAATTGATTTTGAAGAATACTATTTTACAGAAGGATATCACCTTTAAAAAAGTTTTTTGAACTCTTTTGTTCTCTTTTTACAGACATTCACTAAATATTTCACGCTTCGCACTCATTTGGTATCAGAGCTAGTTCAGAGTAAGTACTTTTTACTTATTTTATGCAATTTTCTTTAAATTAATCACTAATTTATAAGTTATAGAATAGAAAATTTTTTTAATAATAAAAGTAGAAATTATCCTAAAACATAATTTTTTTTAGAATTTAATAGAAGGTCACATATCCTATATAAAGTATCATAGAGAGTGTACTATAAAAATTAATTAAGAACTAGATCATATTGGTAAATATTTTTCAAACTGGATCATTTCGAAAAATATTTTTAAAAAATGGGTCAACCAGATAATTAGCTCTTGTTTAGTCACTGAGCATTATTATAATTTGTTCTTCATCTTTGAATATCCCACTACCTCTGTCAAATTCTTTAGGGCCTGTTTGGTTGGAGGGGAATGGAGGGGAGGGGAGGGATTTTTTTAAACATTTCTTATTTGGTTCATTTTTTAGGAGGGAAGGGGAGGGGAATGGAGGGGTGCATCATCCCTCCTGAGTCAATTTTGGCTCCCCTCCAATATTGAGGTGATTTGAAGGGGAGAGAAATTGAGTCATATTTTTGTATAGTGATTGGACTAAATTGCCCTTTAGATCTAAATCCATTTAATCACACCATTAAAATTTGTAATCACTCCATTTTAAATTAAAAAATTAAATTTAAAATTTAGAAGAAAAAAACAAGCAAACAAGCAAATTAGTCTCAAACTGAGATTGTTGAAGTTGTAAGTAAGTAAGCAAATTAGTCACAAGAAAAAAAACAAGCAAACAAGCAAATTAGTCTCAAGCATACTTACCTACAACTTTAACACTGAGATTGTCTCAAATTGGAAAAATTATCATCAGTACTTAACTAAATATGAACTTGACTAGACCTACAAATGGAGTCTAGATTATTCTTCTGTTGTGCATCATTCTCTGAAATTCTACTTCTTTCAAAGTTCAAACTAAAGCACTGGAAGTGGTCCAGCCAATGCAATCACCTCCGAACACATTGCATTCAGATAAGGAAAATCAAGTGTATCATATTGTCAAGATGATCTCGACAAAAACGAGCTATAGGCCTAAATTACCATTCTTAGTATTCCAGTGTATCTTCACTACTCAATATACCTACCTATAACTTTAATACTTACATAGTACCAAACTAGAAAAACTATACAGTAACTCAAATGAACTAGTGGATGGTACTTGCAAGGATTGATGGACACCTCGGCATATACATTCTCGGACGGTTCGACCCCCAAGACAATCTCAGTGTTAAAGTTGTAGGTAAGTAAGCAAATTGGTCTCAAATTTAGAAGAGAAAAACAAGCAACAAGCAAATTATTCTCAAACAAGCAAATTAGTCGCAAATTAGGAAACTCAGATCTTCAAATATTAGAGACACTTGATGTTTTTTTGTGATTGAGTTTTGTTATAAAATATAAAAGGTATAAAAGTAATTTTATAATAAAATCCATTTTCTCCCCTTGTGAACCAAACAAGAAGATAATTATTTTCCCTCCCCTCCCCTCCTTTGAACCAAACAGTCCCTAAATAGTCCTTCTTATACTTGAACACAATGATTTCTCTGTTTTCAATTCACTTTATCTGATGGAATTTTCAATCATAAAGGATTTGGGAATGCCTCTTAATAATAGTTATCAGAATGAGGATTTGAAGTTTGAATTCTGCTTGTTTGTATATGATTATAAGTCGGTCTAAAAAAAAAAGAAGCATAACAATCTCTAATATTATAATGGGAGAATTGAAGTTGCCAATTGTAGACAATCAACCATCTAATCTCGACTATTCATTTTAAGTGAGTTATATTAACTATTTATTTACTCATCTGTTGTCAGTTACCATAATACACTCAAATCTCAAATTTATTTATGACATAATTATTTATAAAAGTGTCACTCATATAAAATAAATATTGATTTCACTAAAAATAATTTGTAAAGAGTATATAATAAGTAAAGAGAGATTTCAGGGTGGAGGCCAAATTACGTCATAGTATGTACTTTTAAAAAAAAGTTATTAGAGCATCCACTATGGTTGGCTATAAAGCTAAAAAATCCAAATTTTGGCAATTTTGATCCCACTACGGTCTGCTATAAAGCTACTTTATAGCAGACCAATGAACAGTAGTCGGCCATATATAGCAGAGTTGAATAGCATTTGGAAATTATAGAAGACGGGAAACGATCCTTCGTCTATGGAATAGACGGTAGAAGATCTTCCGTCTATACAATTTTGACCGGTCAAAATTGTATAGACGGAAGAAGATCCTCCGTCTTTATACTTATTTAATTATTTTTAAAAAAAATTGAAAGAGACGGAAGAAGATCCTCCGGCCATTTCATTTTTTTTTTCCTTTTTTTTTTTCGTCATTTTCTTTTTTCGTCCTTTTCCTAAAAGACAAAAAAAAAAAAAAAAAAAAAAATCAAAAAATCCCAAACGGAACTTGATCATCCGGCTGAGGCTTCAAAAAACATTTTAAAAAAAATTAAAAAAACCAGACGGAAGATCTTCTTCCGGCTGGGTTTTTTTCTAAAGAAAAAAAATAAAATGGAGATCAGACGGAGGATCATCTTCCGTCTATATATTTTAATATTTTTTTTTTTGCAAATTATAGCTTTCACCGTAGTGGGGGAACAGCATCTATGCTAAAAGCAAATTTGCATATACTCAAAATATAGGTCGAACCATAGTGGATGCTCTTAGAACATCCATATCATGTGCTAATTTCTGGTGATTAATAATGACAAACTATACGATCGAGTACTACATATCACAAATTCCACATTATGTTTTTAGTTGGGTTAGAGAAGATCGTTATTCAAATACGTAAGCTTGGTTTCCATTCATCATTCTAGTCATTATTCATTAATAACTTCATCACCCTCAATGCTTACTATTCGGCCGTCCAATCGTGCATCAATATTACATTAATAAGAGAAAGTACAACCCTTTGCACATAATTTTTTTAAGACAGAGAAAATACATAAAACTACTTTTAAAAAAATTCTTTAATAACATCAATATAATATTACACATTTTTTAAAATGTAATTAAGAGATATAATTACACTTTAAAATTTGGATGGAAAAAGAGTGGGAGGCTGCCTTCTATATTTATTATTTTTTTAAAAAAAAAAAATTAAAAAAATTCTTAGACCAAAATGGTTTAGCCTAAAATGTTGTATAGAATAGAGATATAGTTCATGCTCAACAATGATCTTCATAAGACGTTTTCTTCATTGCTAGGGGACATTTTTCCCCATAAAAGATTGGTGTTGTTTTCGCTCTCTCTCATCAAGAGTAGAGAATGTTCTTACTAAAAAAAAGGGGAAATAGAAGTATATATGCCATATTTTATCAAATAGATTTATTTTCATAACACAGAAGATAGAAAAAACATATGCAATACAAACTTACAAACCTTCAACATATATACGTATTGGAGCAAATCGTTACAAATTAAGTGAGTGAACAACATTCATCCAAAAAAGTATCTTTATTTGAATGTAAGAGGACCCCAAATGTGC
This sequence comes from Hemerocallis citrina, assembly GCA_017893485.1. Lineage (NCBI taxonomy): Eukaryota > Viridiplantae > Streptophyta > Magnoliopsida > Asparagales > Asphodelaceae > Hemerocallis > Hemerocallis citrina. The sequence goes on from CM030361.1 coordinate 86,970,285, forward strand.
CATCCTAGTTTCATTAATAAAGAGTTATCGAAACAATCATACAAGCGAAAGAACGCGCATGCACGCTGATATGGCTAAAAATGGGGTTAAATCGGAACTGTCCAAATTAGGCGCGAATCTCAAAGCTTCGGGGTAAGATGGTAATTTCACTTACGAATGGGTCTGAAATGGGTTCGGGATCTTTTCCCCAAAAGCCCATTAACCCACCAACAGATCCATCTCAACTGGGTGCGGGTCCCAACCCGCAAGAAAGCCGGTTCAGCTATATAGAATTAGGATTTCTGATTGTATTCAATCAACGGCCCTGATTCACTCTATCATTTCACTAGGAATTAGGGATTTCATTCCTAAACTGATCCCAAAGGCGGCTATAAATACCCCCATCCACCACCATTAAGAGGTAATCAATCTTTTGCCAATTAACGCTCTTTCATAATCTTTTCTGATTACTGACTTGAGCGTCGGAGGGTGCATCGCCGGGATTAACCCCGGTGTCTCGCACTTTTTGCAGGTGAACGGCGGGAGTCAACGGTCAAACTCCGGTGAGAAGGTTCCAGGGTTTTGCTATTCAGTTTTTCTAAGAATCCACAATACTATTTATTTGCCCCCACACCAGATTTAGCGGTAACAGATTGGCGCCGTCTGTGGAAAACCACGAATAGAAACCCTTCCTCTTCCTGCCGGTCAGATCTTCCCCAGCCATGCCTCCCCGAAAAATGAGATCCAGAGGGTCCAACTGTGGACCTACTCCTCCTTAACAGCAGGAGATCCCCCTCCAAACCGTCCAGCCGCAGGGACCCTCTCCTCAACCTAATCAGGCCCCGCAACAGGACCAACTTCCTCTTCAGAATCTTCAACCCCCTCGCGGTCAAATCGGGCCTCAGAATGCTGGCGCGGGGGGCTCCCGTCCCAATCCTCAGAAACAACCTCTCCAACATGACCACATCTCCGTGCACAACCCCTCTACCGACTCCATGGCATCTCACAATCCCCGGGCCTCCGATGACCTCCGCAACACCCTCAACAATCGGCGGAAAGAAGAGGATCTTCGCCGCCGTTTGGATGAAAGGCGGGCCCGAGAGGCAGCCTCCCGCCAACAACGTCCAAATGAGCGATCTCCTCATCGTAGAGAATACAGAAGGTCCCCTCCTCACAGAGGGCGGAGAGAGTCCCCTGGGCACCATAGGAGAAGGCCTCATTCTCCTACTGGTCGACAATCCCCGAGGAATGATGACGCACCCATCACCCGTGCTGAGTTCCAGCAATTCCAAGCAACTATCTTGCAAGCCCTCAATCTCCGACCCAACAACGACAATGCTCAGAGGGTCCCCACTCCTCCTCCGCTCCAAAGTCCTCGCCATCGGTCCCTAACTCCTCCCCCAACTCCTAGCAACCACCATCATATTCCTAGTCCTCGCCACTCCCGGAGCTACCGTCATCGTAGCCCCCGCTCCCCTTCGTACGAAGACGAGTCCAGAGGCGCGTTTGGCTACCGTCGAAAGGATGACACCGTCTATCGTCGTCTCCATAAGATGGAGAGGTGCTTGGGTCAGCTAGACAAGGAAGAGGAGCTTAGAGGAAGGACCCTTCGTCCGAGCCGACCTCCCTTCTCTCGAACAATCATGGAGGCATCCGTTCCAATAGGCTTCAAGCCCCCACAGTTCGAGGCTTACTCTGGGGAGTCAGACCCCGTAGAACACATCGAGAGCTTCAAGACCCTCATGCTGATACACCAAGCTTCCGATGCTCTATTGTGCAAAACCTTCCCGGCCACCCTCAAAGGTCCCGCACGGGAGTGGTACTCTCACCTTGCCCCGTCCTCTATATTTTCCTTTGAACAGTTTGAAACCCTCTTCGTCACCCACTTCGTAAGTAGCCGCAGTACAGAGAAGACTAGCATCTCGCTACTCTACCTCAACCAGAAGAAGGGTGAGAAGATCAGAGACTATGTGAAAAGATTCACCACGGAAGCTAGGTTTATCGCTTCCCTCGACCAGTCGGTCGCTGCAGTAGCCTTCCAATCGAATGTCCTTAACTCCAGCCTTCGGTCCTCCCTGGCCAAGAAGCCCCCACAAAACTTCTCCGACCTCCTTCTCAGAAGCGAGAAGTATATTCGGGCTGAGGAAGCTGAGCATCGCCCCACCTTTGAGGGGCCTTCCTCCGGAACCAAAAGAAAGGCGACTGAAGAAGAGGGAGCCAAGAAGCTCTAGAAAGACAACGGCGGCCAGCACCGCCCTCCTCCCAGGTTCGAGAAATTCACTCCCCTTAACGCTAACATTTCTACTATTCTCATGGAGGTTGAGAAGGAAGGGGTTATACCTCCTGCCCCGAAGATAAACACCCCTGGCAAGAAGAGGGACAAAGAGAAGTGGTGCCATTATCACCGGGACCACGGCCACGACACCAATGATTTTTGGGCCCTGAAGGACGAAATTGAGGCCCTCATCCAGAGGGGTAGCTGGCTAAATTTGTGAGAAAAGACCAAACCGATCTTCCTCCTCCCCCCAGGGGGCTAACAAGCGTCCTGAACGATGCGATGAGACTTCCGAATTCGAAGAGGAGCGTATCCTACATCTCATTCATGGAGGCCCTATGGGAGGCTCCTCCAACTCCTCTCGAAAGGCTTTCATCAGAGAGGTTAACTCAGTACACGGCATGCCTCCTCCCAAAGGCCTTGGAGTACCGGTCACTTTTTCAGATGAAGATCTCGAAGGTGTCTGAACCCCCTATTGCGATGCCCTGGTGATCAATCTCCATATGGCAAATTTTAAAGTGGAAAGGATACTGATGGACAATGGTAGCTCCGTTAACATCCTCTTCCTCGCTGCTTTCAAAGAGCTCAAGCTATCTCGGGATAGGCTTTAGCCCGCCGGCTACACACTCCACGGGTTCATGAGAGTGCCAGTGATTATCGAAGGGGTAATCACCCTCGATGTAACCGCTGGCAAAACTCCTACTACCCGAACGGAGCCGATGGACTTCATGGTCGTCGATATCCCAGCTGCTTATAATGTAATTCTGGGTCGACCCGGCCTTGCTACTCTAGAGGCCATCCCCTCGGCTTATCACCTCAAGATGAAGTTCCCCACCAGGGCGGGAGTAGGGGAAGTAAGGGGTAGTCAAGAGATGGCCCGCAAATGTTACATGACCTCCACCGGGAGACTAGTCCTCTCCCTCGAGACTCTTGAGATTTCCCAAGAGAATATTCGGCTAACGTCCGAACCGGTGGATGAATTGGAGGAAGTGCTCTTCTCCGAGCAAGATCCGAACCGCATGTTCCTCATCAGCAAGACCCTCCCATCTGCCCTATGTTCCGACATAGTCCAATGCATTAGAAAGAATCGCGACCTCTTCGCATGGTCGGCTGCCGACATGCTAGGAATCTCCGAAGAGCTCCTCATCCACCACTTGAGTGTTGCTCCGGGATCCTGTAATGCCCCGATTTTTCATTTAATGAAAAATTATTTATTTTGCACGTAGTGTGCACGTGCAATATTTTTGGTAATTATTTTCATTATGATGAGTATAGATATTTATACATTTGCTCTTTAAATATTTTTATAAAGCCTTCTTTCAATTAGAAAAAAAGCCTTTTTTCTTAAAGCCCAAATTTAATTCAATGTATTATTTTTTATAATTATTATTTTGGCCTAAAAAACTAAAGCCCATGAGCTATTTTATTACAACTTGTAATGTAGGATACAATTTAAAGTTTATTTTTATGTAAAATATAATGTACAAATTTTTGGAGGCAATTGCATGCACGTGCATTGCACGTACACGTGCAATGTGCACCATTTTTATGCTAGGCCGGTTGGAGCTTTGGAGGGAAAAGGGAAAATTTCAGTGGAGTCATGGGTGGTGGTTACTTGATCATGGGTAGTTAGTGTAACTCCTCCTTAAATCATAGCTATTTGTTCCTAACTCCTACTTCAATCTTCGCCATCCATTCTCCTAAATTTTTAGTATAAATACCCCCCTTTTGGCTAGTATTCTTGTGCAAATTATTTTCCTCCAAGCTTATAGTTTAAAATACAATTATCTAGTAGTTTAGCAAGTGAGTAAAAGATTGAGAGTGTGTAGGAGAATTGTGCTTGCATCAATCAAAGGAGGCCGGCATCAAAGAGGGGCTCTCGTTTTGGCATTGTGGAGTGCTCGGATTTGGCTAGTGTGCGTGCTTCTAGGAGGAGGATCGTTCGTTTGCAAGGACATTCGTTTAGGAGGTTGCTAGTTGTATTTCTCTCCAACTAAGGTGGGTAAATTTTCCATGTTTCTAATTAGGAATGCATGCTAGATTTGAATGGAAAGAATGATGCATGAAAAAGATTAAGAATGAGTACACTTTTAATTGGAAAAATGACCTATTGATTTGTTGAAATGTTGATATGAAATTGTATGTGGTTCCAATTAGTAAAGTCTAAATTTTGTGTGAATTGAATATGGCCATGGATTGCTTGCGGAAAATCTCATTATCTACATCAAGAATTATACACAAAAGTTAGTAGATTAACAATGCTACTTTATGTGTTCAAATGAATCTTTGTGTTTTATTGAAATGAAATATAGATTTGTATGTTTGATAAATGATTAAAAACAAGAAATTAATATGAAGTTTGCTAATAAAGAGATTAGTGATATTAATTGTTAAGAAATGTCGAAAAAGAAGACATGCGGTAGTGATAATTTAGAATTCGAATTAATTGTATGAAAAACATGTTTTAATTATTGAAAAAAATTATTTTCTATATACTGGAGTATAATTTATGATGGTATTAGTCAATCTAGAAATTTACAGAAATTTTTATAAAAGCAAAATGAAATGAGGACTTGTTGAATATCGAAATGTTTTAAATAACAGAGGGAATTGATTTAAATAAATTTCGAGTTGCATTATTGACAACCTGAGCGCGTAGCTCAAGTGGTCGGGATGGCTTTAATCGCTACAGTGGGTTTGGGTCCCATGAGTCGCTGGTTCGAATCCCCTTAGCAACATACTTTTGCATTTTTGAAAAAAAAATAAAGCACTGCAGCCGAGAGCATTTAATGCTCTCAGTGCCTTCATTAACGCATAGCGCGTTCGGCCCAGTGGTTGTGCCTTTGGTTGGTTTCCCTGTGGTTCTGGGTTCGAACACTGGTCTCGGCAGTGTTTAAAATTTGGGAAAAAAATATTTTTTAGTGATTTTGATGAGTGAAAAAAATATGAAAAAAATATGGTTATTATCCTAAAATTTTGTGGAACTTGTGAAAAATAATTTGAGGATTATTTGCATTAAATGAAGTATGTTTTGAAAATAAAATGTATAATTTAGAATTATAAGTTATACACTTGTATGTTATAAAAGTTGCACTTTGCGAAAGGACTTGAAATAAAATACTAGAAAAGAAGTGAAATAAAGATAGGAATTACATTATGTGATGTGATGTAAATTATTCTCATTTGAGAATAATGTGAAAAACTATGGAATGTGAAATTGATATTTGATGAAGTATATGATTCCATGTATGGCTATGGACTTATGAATAAATTAGAGATCATGCTATTGAAAAAGAAAATCTGTTATGATTATGAAAATGAACTTATGAGTTGGAAATGCTCAATTTTGAAAATTGTGAATTGGAATTGAAACAAAGAGTAGCTAAGTCTCCCCTGGCAATTGGAAAGAAATGAAATGAAATTTGAAATGAAAGACCAAGGTTGGTCATGTTTGAATGAATGAATAAGTCCGGTTTAGTGGAGAGGCTAACTCTAGAGCTTTGATTTTGTTCATAATTCTAATAAAAATTAAGAATTAGTACATAGTGGAAGCGTGATGAAAGTAGGAGAAAAACATGAGTATGAGGGCCATTAGATTGGCGGCGTGAGAGTATTCACAGGTTGTCTTCACGATGCATCGTGACATGACATGGATACTGCTCCAGCGTACCATCCCCGTGGCGACACTCGTGGGATGTTTGGTGACTGCGGGTGGTGTCATGTCCCATGACGGAGGCTAAATTGACCACAGGCTGTCTTCACGATGCGTCGTGACATGTCGTGAGATTTCCCTCCAGGCTGTCTGGACATGAGCTCGTAACTCATAGAACATTTAGGATACTTACCGTAGTTACAGTATTAGATTAAGTCATGACGAGGGATTAAACCCTACAAGATGAAGAACGATTAAGGGCTTGCCCTCGGACCTATGTAGTATGGGATGCATAGAATCCGAACAAGTGCACATTAGTGTCATGTAACATAAGTAATTGCATTAAGGACTAAGTGCACAAATCACAACACGACATCAATAGGGTAGTCCCTTTAGTTTGATATGTAACAAGTTTGTGTTTGTTAAATATGGAAAATAAGTTATACTATTTCCGGCATAGAGAGGATGGCCGTGTATAATGTTCGTCGGTTGAATAAACTGACGTACCCACAGTTTCGTATGCAAGGAATGACATGATAAAGGTTAAAGAGGAACAGATGCTTAAAAATTATTCAAGTTGTTGTACATTCATTTAAATGTTGTAATTTTACTTCCGCTGTGCAATGTAAAGAGTAAAGTTTCATGTAAACTCTGATGTAAAGTGAAAAGTTTTAATTTCCTTATAAAATTGTACTAAATGAAGTGGAAAGATCCTGTAGAACTCTCAAATTCAGTTGTATTTGGGATTCGGGGCGTTATAGAGTGGTATCAGAGCCACGCTTCACACTTATACAAATTTATAAGGAACGACACCCTAGAAGTGGACATTAGAGTGTGTGTTTGAGTCTAGAGATTTAAATATAAGTAACTTACATTTGTGTTGCTTTATGACTTATGCTTCTTCCTCTTTATTTCTAAGATGGCTGATCACTTCGACCCTGCTGGAGACGACAATTGGCATATCATCGAGGAAGAGTACCATCCTGGACAAGCAGATTCTGAGGAAGAGTACTATCCAGGGCAAGCAGATTCCGACGGAGAAGAATGGCTTGAATCCCGAGAGATCACCCCACCTCCGGATTCATCTGATGACTCTTCTGACGAAGAAGAAGAACCAGTTCCAAATAGTCTTGTGATATCTCTTCAGAGGCCGGTAGAAACACTGCGGGAGAGAGTCGGATTATTGGAGGCTCAACTGGCAAAGCGTAAGGACGATTTTTCTGTTCTCAGTCATCGTGTATGGGAACTCGAGAAGAGGAAGAATCTGACCGATGTGCTGAAGGATGAAGTTGATGAACTACGGGGAGAACTTCGAGAAGTGAAGAGGAACCGTAGGAGTTAGACTGTTGTAGCTTCTACTGTTTTCGTTCTGATGTCAAGAAATATTTTCAATTCGAATGTATAAAGTTTGAAATTCAATGAAATGAAAATATTGACTTGAAAGGTTATGTTTCATACTTCGAATTTAATGGATCTTTTGCATCAGAATTTGAATGGAATGAAAGCTGTTGTGTTGTTCGATACTGGATCTTCTCATACTTTTGTGTCTCCTAAATTTGCTAAAGTGTTGGGAGTTGAACCGAAGATTTTTCCAGGCAAGATCTTAGCAGTAGCTACTCCATCAGGGAAAACTTTAACCACTGATCGGTATTATGCAAATTGTGAGATTGTGATTGGAGATCGAATCTTCGGGATTGATCTGATCGAGCTGACTATCTTGGGAGTCGATGTTATCATTGGCATTGATTGGATGTCGGTGTACAGTGCAAGCATCGAGTGTAAGACCAAGACGGTAACAGTGAAGGCTCCAGGTGGACCTGAAGTCACTTTCCAAGGAAAGAAGAAGTGTTCTAGGCTGGTGGCAGCTATCCGCAAGGAAGGGACTCCTGTGGAAGTGCAAGGGATTCCTGTGGTTTGGGACTATCCGACTGTGTTCTTGGATAATTTTCCTGGGTTACCCCCGCATCGTGATGTGGACTTCAGTATCACTGTTCAACCGGGAAGTGCACTCATTTCTAAGGCACCGTATAGGATGGCCCCAGCGGAACAGGATGAGGTGAAACGGCAGATTGAGGAACTGTTGGAGAAAGGCTTTATTCAACCTAGTGCGTCACCTTGGGGAGCACCAGTACTTTTGGTAAAGAAGAAGGATGGATCGATGAGAATGTGTATTGATTACCAAGAGCTAAATAAGGTCACTGTTCAGAATAAGTATCCTATTCCCCGAATTGATGATTTGTTCGATCATCTACAAGGAGCATCTGTTTTCTCCAAAATAGATCTTCGATCAGGATATCACCAAGTTCGAGTGAAAGCTAAAGATGTGCACAAAACTGCATTTAGAACTCGACATGGGCATTACGAATTCTTAGTTATGCCATTTGGAGTGACGAATGCACCTGCAATCTTCATGGATTTGATGAACAGAGTTCTGAGGCCATTCATTGATTCTTTCGTCATGGTGTTTATCGACGATATCCTCGTGTACTCCAAATCAAAGGAGGATCACACCGAGCATCTGGCAGCAGTGTTGAAGAAGCTGGAAGAGCAGGAGTTGTATGCCAAGCTATCCAAGTGTGATTTCTAAAAATTTGAAGTGGCATTCCTAGGTCACATCCTTTCTAAGGAGGGAGTGGCAACTGACCCTCAGAAGATAGAGGCAGTGAGAGATTGGGCAAGGCCTACTATAGTGAAGGAGGTCAGAAGTTTTCTTGGAATGACTGGGTACTACAGGAGATTCATTCGAGGTTATGCTCAGATAGCCGTGCCGCTTACTGGTCTGACCAAGAAGAATGTGAACTTCAAGTAGACTGAGCAATGCGAGGCAAGCTTTTAGGAGTTGAAAGAGAAGCTGACTACTGCACCTATTTTGGCTTTGCCTAGAGCAGGTGTTGAGTATGATGTTTACAGTGATGCTTCACATCGTGGGCTTGGTTGTGTCTTAATGCAAGAGGGAAGAGTAATCGCTTATGGATCTAGGCAACTACTACCGCATGAGAAGAATTACCCGACTCATGGTCTGGAGTTGGCTGCGATTATCTTTGCCCTGAAGCAATGGAGGCACTACGTGTACGGTGAGAAATTGAACATGTACATGGACCACAAGAGTTTGAAATACATATATCAGCAGAAGGATCTGAATTTGAGGCAGCGGAGATGGTTGGAAGTGCTTGAGGACATGCGACCTGAGATCAAGTATCATCCTGGGAAAGTTAATGTTGTTGCTGATGCACTTAGTCGCAAGAGCAGTTTATCCAGTTTGATTACAACTCAGAAGCATCTGATTGAGGAATTGGATCGAGCAGGTATTGAAGTTGTCTTGCAAGGATTGGGAGCATCTTTAGCTCAGTTGAGGCTTCAGCCTACTTTGAATGGAAGGATTATTGCAAGTCAGGAGGTTGATGTTGATATCTTGGAGATGAAGGAGCAGGTTGGTGCTGGAAAATTGCCTGGAAGCTTGCATCAATCAAAGGAGGCCGGCATCAAAGAGGGGCTCTCGGTTTGGCATTGTGGAGTGCTCGGATTTGGCTAGTGTGCGCGCTTCTAGGAGGAGGATCGTTCGTTTGCAAGGACATTCGTTTAGGAGGTTGCTAGTTGTATTTCTCTCCAACTAAGGTGGGTAAATTTTCCATGTTTCTAATTAGGAATGCATGCTAGATTTGAATGGGAAGAATGATGCATGAAAAAGATTAAGAATGAGTACACTTTTAATTGGAAAAATGACCTATTGATTTGTTGAAATGTTGATATGAAATTGTATGTGGTTCCATTAGTAAAGTCTAAATTTTGTTTAAATTGAATATGGCCATGGATTGCTTGCGAAAAATCTCATTATCTACATCAAGAATTATACACAAAAGTTAGTAGATTAACAATGCTACTTTATGTGTTTAAATGAATCTTTGTGTTTTATTGAAATGAATGAATTAAAATATAGATTTGTATGTTTGATAAATGATTAAAAACAAGAAATTAATATGAAGTTTTCTAATAAAGAGATTAGTGATATTAACTGTTAAGAAATGTCGAAAAAGAAGACATGTGGTAGTGATAATTTAGAATTCGAATTAATTGTATGAAAAACATGTTTTAATTATTGAAAAAAATTATTTTCTATATACTGGAGTATAATTTATGATGGTATTAGTCAATCTGGAAATTTACAGAAATTTTTATAAAAGCAAAATGAAATGAGGACTTGTTGAATATCGAAATGTTTTAAATAACAGAGAGAATTGATTTAAATTAATTTCGAGTTGCATTATTGACAACCTGAGCGCGTAGCTCAAGTGGTCGGGATGGCTTTAATCGCTATAGTGGGTTCGGGTCCCATGAGTCGCTGGTTCGAATCCCCTTAGCAACATACTTTTGCATTTTTGAAAAAAAAAAAAAATAAAGCACTGCAGCCGAGAGCATTTAATGCTCTCAGCGCCTTCATTAACGCATAGCGCGTTCGGCCCAGTGGATGTGCCTTCGGTTGGTTTTCCTGTGGTTCTGGGTTCGAACACTGGTCTCGGCAGTGTTTAAATATGGGAAAAAAATATTTTTTAGTGATTTTGATGAGTGAAAAAAATATGAAAAAAATATGGTTATTATCCTAAAATTTTTCGGGACTTGTGAAAAATAATTTGAGGATTATTTGCATTAAATGAAGTATGTTTTGAAAATAAAATGTATAATTTAGAATTATAAGTTATACACTTGTATGTTATAAAAGTTGCACTTTGCAAAAGGACTTGAAATAAAATACTAGAAAAGAAGTGAAATAAAGATAGGAATTACATTATGTGATGTGATGTAAATTATTCTCATTTGAGAATAATGTGAAAAACTATGGAATGTGAAATTGATATTTGATGAAGTATATGATTCCATGTATGGCTATGGACTGATGAATAAATTAGAGATCATGCTATTTGATATGGCTAAAATTGGGGTTAAATCGGGACCGTCCAGATCGATCACGAATCCTGAAGCACGGGGGTAAAAAGGTAATTTCACATACAGATGGATCCAAAACGGGTATTGGGCCTCCTTCTCACAGAACCAACCACCCGCGAATAGATCCACTTCAATTGGGTACGGGTCCCGACCCGATACAAGCCCAATCCACCAAGAAGAGAATCAGGCCACTGATTTGGTCAAATCAATAAACCTGATTAGCTCTCACCAGGGAATCAAGGCCTAACTTCCCAAAACAGAATAGGAGGATTTTTCTCCTATTTGTTAGGCAGGAAATTAGGCCCCAAATGGCTCCAAAGGCGACTATAACTACAGCCCCTCTACCACCGAGACCAGGTTAATCACTCTTTCACCACTTAAGCTCTTTCTTAATCTTTTCCTGGTTACTGACAAGAGCGTCGGAGGGTGCGTCGCCGGAATCAACCCCGGTGTTTCGCACTTCCTTGCAGGTTGTGCCAGGAGCAAGAAGGCCGAGTCAATCGTTCAGGTGTTTCCCGGACTCACAAATTCTGTCTGTTTACCCCCACACCGAAATCAGCGGTAACAGATTGGCGCCGTCTGTGGGAAGCCACCACACGAACGACCTCAGCTTCTCCTTCCTCGCCTTCCATCGCCATGCCTCCGAAGAAGAACAGATCCAAAGGATCCAACCGGGTGGCCAACCCCGCCGACCCTACGGAAGATACCCCCGTCAACCCAATTCCCCAATCTGGGCTTCCTCCGCCGACCCAACCGGTCCAGCCTCATCATCCTCAGCAACAACCCAACAATGGTCCCGCCGGTCTCAACGGCCAGAAGCTGAAGCAGCCCATCCAGGACCATGTCTCGGTCCGTAACGGATCCTCGGACTCGATGGCCTCCCATAACCCCGACCTCAGCCTCACGCTCCAGAACTGCCAGAAGGAGAACGACCTCCGCACGCACCTTGACGAGAGGCGGGCCCGAGCGGGAGCCTCCCGACAGCGTCAGGGTGAGCGGTCACTTCGTCGCCGAGACAGGCGGAGATCCCCGTACCGGAGAGGCCGAGCGGCATCTCCCGAACACCGGAGGAGGAGGCCGCGTTCCCCCGAGGATCGGCATCGTACGAGGGACCGTGAGGTACCCATCAGCCGTGCCGAATTCCTCCAGTTTCAGGAGACTGTACTGCAGGCCCTGAACGCCCGTGCCAACAACCAAAACCCCCCGAGGATCCCAACACCCCCTCGGATTCCCAGTCCTCGCCGCCGGTCACGAAGTCCTCTCCAGGCTCCCAGTCGTCAGCAGCAGTACAGTCCCCGCCGATCCGAGGGATACCGGCACCGAAGTCCACGCTCTCCCTCTTATGAGGAAGAGTCCGAAGGGTCATACGGTTACCGGCGAGGGGACGATGCCTTTGACCGCCGCCTCCATGAGGTGGAGAGGCGCATTGTCCGTATGGACCGAGAAGAGGAGTCCAGAGCAGGGACTGTTCGCCCGAACAGACCGCCCTTCTCTCGGACAATCATGGAAGCTCGCATACCGAGGGGTTTCAAACCTCCGCAGTTTGAAACGTACTCAGGCGAGTCCGACCCAGTAGATCACGTCGAGAGTTTTAAGACTCTGATGCTGATCCATCAAGTCTCCGACGCCATACTCTGCAGGACCTTCCCGGCCACCCTTCGGGGTTCGGCTCGGGAATGGTATTCCAGGCTTGCCCCCGCCTCCATCTTTTCATTTGAGCAGTTTGAGACGCTGTTCATAACTCACTTTGTGAGCAGCCGACGGGCCGAGAAGACGAGTCTCTCCCTTCTGAACCTCCGACAGGAAAGGGGAGAGAAGCTGCGGGACTATGTGAAGAGGTTCACTGCAGAAGTCAGGTCGATCGCCTCCTTAGACCAATCCGTGGCAACAGTGGCGTTCCAGTCGAACGTCCTCAACTCCAACCTCCGCTCGTCCCTAGCAAAGAAGCTGCCTACCAACTTCGCCGACCTCCTACTGAGGTGCGAGAAATACATCCGAGCCGAGGAGGCCGAGTCCCTCCCGAACTTCGGAGGACCCTCCTCCGGCTCGAAGAGGAAGGCAACGGAGGAAGAGGGGGCCAAGAAGACAATGAAGGACGGGGGCGGCCAGCGTCGTCCTCCCCCCAGGTTCGAGAAATTCACGCCCCTCACAACTAATGTCTCCACTATCCTCATGGAGGTAGAGAAGGAGGGGGTCCTCCCTCCAGCCCCGAGGATGCACAAACCGGCGAAGAGGAGGGACAAAGACAAGTGGTGTCGGTATCACCGAGACCACGGGCACGAGACGAATGACTGTCGGGCTTTGAGAGATGAGATCGAAGCCCTCATCCGAAGGGGGCAGTTGGCGAAGTTCGTGAAGGCTAACGATCGGACAGATCGGAACTCTCCTCCCCCTCGGGGGGCTAACAAGCGCTCTGAGCGGCACGAAGTAACACCTGAGTTCGAAGAGGAAAGGGTTCTGCATATGATCCACGGGGGCCCCATGGGCGGCTCCTCTAATACGTCTCGGAAAGCCTTCGTCCGAGAGGTGAACTCGGTCCACAGTGCTCCTCCTCCCAAGGGCTTCGGTGTGCCCGTGTCCTTCTCCGACGCTGATCTCGAAGGAGTCCGAACCCCTCACTGTGATGCCCTCGTCATCGACCTCCGCATGGCCAACTTCAAGGTGCAGAGGATTTTGGTTGACAACGGGAGTTCGGTCAACATCCTATTCCTCTCGGCCTTCCAGGGCCTCCAGCTGTCCCGAGACCGTCTCAAGCCGGCCGGATACACTCTGCACGGGTTCACGGGGGTCCCGGTAACCGTCGAAGGGGTGATAACCCTTGACGTTACTGCGGGGAGCACCCCTACTACCCGGACCGAGCCCATGGACTTCATGGTCGTTGACGTCCCGGCAGCATACAATGTCATCCTCGGCCGCCCCGGCCTAGCCGCCCTTGAGGCCGTCCCCTCAGCATACCATTTGAAGATGAAGTTCCCCACTCGGTCGGGAGTAGGAGAAGTCAGGGGAAGCCAGGAAACAGCTCGGAAGTGCTACATGACCTCCACCGGGGGACCAGTGCTTTCGCTCGAGACACTCGAGATCCCCGAGCCGAAGGCTCGCCCAACGTCCGAGCCAGCGGACGAGTTAGAAGAAGTACTCTTCTCCGACGAGGACCCGAGCCGAAAATTCCTCGTCAGCAAGTCCTTGCCGACCGTGCTATTCTCCGACCTGGTGAGATGCATCCGGGATAACCGCGACCTATTTGCTTGGTCGGCCGCGGATATGCCCGGCATCTCCGAAGACTTGCTCGTCCACCGCCTAAGCGTCGAGCCGGGGTGCAAACCGGTTCAGCAGAAGAGGCGAAAGTTCGCTCCCGAGCGACAGCAGGCAATCAAGGAGGAAGTGGATAAGCTGCTGAAGGCCAAGTTCATCCAGGAGGTGAATTATCCCGAGTGGCTGTCGAATGTTGTAATGGTCAAGAAGTCTAATGGCTCGTGGAGGATATGCATCGACTTCACCGACCTCAACAAAGCGTGTCCGAAGGATCCCTTCCCTCTCCCGAACATCGATACCCTAATCGATGCCACCTCGGGCCATGAGCTCCTCAGCTTCATGGATGCCTTCTCGGGGTACAACCAAATCCGGATGTTCCCTCCGGACATCCCGAAGACCTCCTTCGTCACCGACCAAGGCCTCTACTGCTACCGAGTAATGCCGTTCGGTTTGAAGAACGCGGGCGCCACCTACCAGCGCCTCGTCAACAAGGTCTTTCAGCATCAGATCGGCCGAAACATGGAGGTGTACGTTGACGACATGCTCGTCAAGAGCATCCGCGGCACCGACCATGTAGCCGACCTCCAAGAGGCTTTCGGCGTGTTGAGGAAGTACAACATGCGGCTAAACCCGAACAAGTGTGCGTTCGGAGTCTCCTCTGGCAAGTTCCTCGGTTTCATGGTGAGCCAGCGGGGGATAGAAGCTAACCCCGAAAAGATCAAAGCCATATTAGACATGGCCCCGCCTCGGAACGTCAGAGAAGTACAGAAGCTCACCGGTCGGCTCGCAGCCATTGGTCGGTTCCTCTCCAAGTCAGGGGAAAAGTGCCTTCCCTTCTTCAAAGCACTCCGAGGCGCTAAGGGATTTGAATGGGGCGAGGCACAGCAAGCATCGTTCGACCAGCTGAAAGCCTATCTGGTGAACCCCCCTCTGCTCAGTAAGCCGGTCCCAGGCGAGCCTCTCTTCCTCTACTTGGCAGCCTCCGAGCAGTCCCTGAGCGCTGTCCTGGTCAGAGAAGAGGACCGGACCCAGAGGCCTATTTACTACGTGAGCAAGGTGCTTCGGGATGCCGAGCTCCGTTATCCGAGGATAGAAAAGATAGCCTACGCCCTCGTCATGGCAGCAAGAAAGCTTCGGCCCTACTTCCAATCTCATTCAGTCATCGTCCTCACCGATCAACCGCTCAAGCAAATCCTCCATAAGCCCGAGACCTCGGGTCGGCTGATGAAATGGTCCGTAGAGCTGAGTCAGCACGACATCACTTATCAGCCTCGGATGGCGATTAAAGCTCAGGCTCTCGCCGACTTCATTGTCGAGACTACCATCCCTGAGGTCGGCCACGTCCCAAATGGGCCCCCCATTTGGACAGTCTTCGTGGACGGGTCCTCTTGCAGTGAAGGAAGCGGCGCCGGGATTATCTTAAACGGCCCTGACAACTTCGTCTTGCAGTATGCGATCCGCCTGAACTTCAAGGCTTCGAACAACGAGGCGGAATACGAGGCCCTCATAGCTGGCCTCGGACTCGCACGAAGTGCTGGGGCGCAGCGCCTTCGGGTTCACAGTGACTCCCAACTAGTTATGAATCAGGTCTTGGGCGAGTACGAGGCCCGGGATGAGCGAATGGCTAAGTACCTCGCCAAGGTCCGGGGTCTGATGGGTCGGTTCGAAGAAGCCGTCATCCAGCGTGTCCCTCGGGAGGAGAACTCACAGGCCGATGCCCTCTCCAAATTGGCTTCGTCTTCTCTGCAAGGTCTTGAACAGACCGTGCTGATCGAAGTCCTCTCCAAACCGAGCATTGAAGACGAGGCGCCTAGCTCGATGGAGACATTGCCGGTCGCGCTGCAGGACAATTGGATGAAACCACTGGTGGAATTCTTAAGGGATGGAGTTCTGCCTCAAGACCCCAAAGAAGCACGCCGAGTTAGAACCCGAGCCGAGCGCTATGTCTTAATCGAGGGCATCCTATACAAGCGCTCCTTCTCCCAAATAGACGGCCGACCATATCTACGATGCCTCTCTCCGGATCAGGCTGAGTATGCCCTACAGGAGCTTCATGAAGGGATCGGCGGGGCACACTCGGGATTTAGGTCCCTAGCCCGAAAAGCTCTGAATTATGGGTACTTCTGGCCGACGCTTCTCCAAGACGCCGAGCGACACGTTCGGCAGTGCGGCTCCTGCCAGAAACACTCCAGCATCCGACGCCTCCCTCAAGCCAACCTCACCTCCCTATCGAGCCCTATCCCCTTCGCGATGTGGGGAATGGACCTGATAGGGCCTTTCCCTCCAGCTCCTGGTCAGCTCAGGTTTTTAGTCGTGGCTATCGACTACTTCTCGAAGTGGGTCGAGGCCGAGCCCCTCGCCACGATAACCGAGAACAAAGTGGTGCAGTTCTTCTGGAAGAACATTATATGCAGATTCGGCGTCCCGCGCGTCCTCGTGACAGATAATGGGACCCAGTTCACTGGCTCAGCATTCCGAACCCTGTGCGACGACCTCGTCATTCAACAGCGTTTTTCGTCCGTCTCGCACCCCCAGTCGAACGGACAAGCCGAGAACGCTAACAAGCAGATCCTTGCGGGGCTCAAGAAGAGGTTGGACAAGTGCTCCAAAGGACAGTGGGTCGACCAACTCCCTAATGTGTTGTGGAACTACCGCACAAGCAAGCGGATGCCCACTGGAGAGTCCCCTTTCAGCCTTACTTATGGGGCCGAGGCCGTAATACCCCTCGAGGTCGGAATTCCTTCCCCTCGGCTCATCGCCTATGACGAGGCGCAGAACGCCAGGGAACTCAGAGGAAACTTGGACCTGATAGATGAACTGAGGGAAAGGGCATCGATTCGGCAGCAAAATTACAGAAGGAGAGTCGAGCTAGCCTACAACAAGAAAGCCCGGCCCGCCAACCTCGAGCAAGGAGATCTGGTGTTGAGAAAGCTAGCCATATCCCTCCCCAGTCAGAAGGGCAAGCTAGCTCCGAATTGGGAAGGGCCGTACCGGGTCACAAAAGTTGTTCGGCCTGGGGCATATCGACTTGAGGACATGGACGGTAGAGAGCTCCCGAGGACCTGGAATGCCGATCACCTCCTGAAATACCAAGAGAGCGCCCCGGCGCCTCTCTAAGTAATCCGAGGTGTCGCGCCATTCCTCTCCTTTAACTTGTAACCTGTTCTATGAATTCTACTATGTAAAACGGTTCACCGTCAAATATCAAATAAAGAAAGCTCCATTTTGTTTTTGAATTTGCCTGTTTTTTCCTCCCCTCTTACTATACCAATAGCTCGGCGTCCGACACTCGGCTCGACTTTACCTCCTCGGTTCGTCTCCGGACGAACCAGGGGTAGATCGCCGTTCGGAATTGCTCCCACAGCCGTTGAACTATACCGATGGTTCGGAGTCCAACACTCGGCTCGACCTTACCTCCTCGGTTCGTCTCCGGACGAACCAGGGGTAGATCGCCGTTCGGAATTGCTCCCACAGCCGTTGAACTATACCGATGGTTCGGAGTCCAACACTCGGCTCGACTTTACCTCCTCGGTTCGTCTCCGGACGAACCAGGGGTAGATCGCCGTTCGGAATTGCTCCCACAGCCGTTGAACTATACCGATGGTTCGGAGTCCAACACTCGGCTCGACTTTACCTCCTCGGTTCGTCTCCGGACGAACCAGGGATAGATCGCCGTTCGGAATTGCTCCCACAGCCGTTGAACTATACCGATGGTTCGGAGTCCAACACTCAGCTCGACTTTACCTCCTCGGTTCGTCTCCGGACGAACCAGGGGTAGATCGCCGTTCGGAATTGCTCCCACAGCCGTTGAACTATACCGATGGTTCGGAGTCCAACACTCGGCTCGACTTTACCTCCTCGGTTCGTCTCCGGACGAACCAGGGGTAGATCGCCGTTCAGAATTGCTCCCGCAGCCGTTGGACTATGCCTAAGGTCCGGAACACGTATCCCGACCACTCTTGACTGTCAGCCGAGGCAAACACATCCGGTCGGCATCCGAGCAAGTGCCTTCCCGAGCTGGTAAACGGGGAAAACACACTTCCCCCTCAACTTTCGCGCGTGATCTCGATCAGACGGCTCAGATCGTGCCACTCGCGCAAAACGACAAGATAACGTTTTCTTGGAAAACGAGCCACCTCGAGATCCGCGCCCACATTCAACGGCTCAGATCTCGCCACGTCGAAACCACACTCTCGAGAACATCGCCGTGTCAGACCCTCTAAGCGACAAAGCGCCGTACCCCCGGGGATCCATTCGGCTAAATAGACACACTCAGTTCAAATAGTTCGGCACGGTCAACACAGTTATAAACAAAGACAGACGTACAAAACACCGAAAGGGAATTTTATTAAATATCGGCGTACAGTACAAAATAGACCATTACAAAAGTGTCGGCAAACAAAACATACAACCCCCGACCCACTACACTTTTCTTTCATAAAAATGCATCCTCTCCATCTTGTTCGCCCTCCTCGGCAGACGGTTCCTCCGCCTCACCTCGAAGCTTCGCCATTTCCGCCCGCAGCTGTCCCATCTCCGAGAGCAAGTCGTCCCGTTCGGCAATGAGTTTCGACTGAATGTGCCGAATGCTTTTGACCCGAAGAGCATTGCTGAATGCGGTCTGCGAGTCCTCGTCCTCCCCTACAGGGCTCAGCTCGACGATCTTGCTCTCCAAACGTTGTGTTTCGGCCTCCCGGAGACTGAGAACCAACGAAAGGTGACTCCACTCGCCCTCGGATCGGCGTAGCTTCAGATCGACACTCCTGGGGCTCAGAACCACCGTCCCAGAGGTCGCCTCGGATGCGGAGTCATCATTCGGACGCCCGGAGCCCGATCCATGGATCGCCGCGACAAGCTGAAAAATAGGAAAAACGAACAACGCGGTTTCAATACAGTGCCGAAGACAAACACTTAAAAGTTTTTCAGAATTTTTATGCATTCAGACATAATAGAGTTACAAACGGTCGACCAACCCTACAACTAGGTTATTACAACGGACAACAGAAATGGAAAGTGACATAATCAAGTCCTCTTCGGAAGGGGAATGCTTCGGTTTAAGGAAACGCGAGGACGACGAGGCCGACCCTCTGAGCTCGACCCTAAACCAACGAAGCGCGACCCCCCTTCACTGCTAGTCCTAACAGCCGCGCCGACCGATGCCCCGCTCGACGAGACGGCCGCGCTGCTCTGAGCGTCAGTCGGACTACGCCTGGTCGTTAGCGGGCGCGTCGCGAGTTCATAAAACGTGATCCCCCTCTCACTTTCCTCACGGGTGCACGACGTGCTGCGAACATTAGCCCTCTCCGGCGCAGGTTTAAGCGACGCGATCTCCTCCTCCAGTTCGATAATCCGATCCCTCAAGACGACGTCCTTCGCCAATTTCTTCGATCGAGGGGCCTTCAACGACCCCGAGGCATTGGGACTATCAGTTGCAAGCCGTCGATAGTGGGTGACCTCAATCCCCCTATCTATTGTGATCCTCCTGAGCATGTCGACTTCGGCCAATAGTCTCTTACGCTCAGCCAAAGCCCCCTCCAGCTCGGAGGCCATCTTCTCCCTTTCCGCCGAACACTCCCTCTCCGATAGCCCCAAGTGTTGTACCTCGGCCAAAAGATCGTCGTTCTTCTGCTCGGCGGCTTTAAGCTCCCCACGAAGCCGCTCAATTTCCCTTTCGGAACCGGGACCCTGGGAGCGCTTCCGGAGTTGATGCAACTCACGACAGTTCCTCCTCAGAACTGCCCTGACCTCCTCCGCCTGGCCGAGCAGGAGAAACCGCCTCTGCCGGCTGTCCGAAAGTTCACACTTCAAATTGGCCAGTTCCTTCCGAAGGAAAACCAGCTCCGTGACCGAACCAAACGCCACCTGAAAAGCGGAAATAAATCCGAGGCCCAACAGTTGGAGAAATAAACGCCCAAAACGCACACTGAGTCCGAGGCTCAACACTTGGACAAATTTTTGGCCAAACAAAATACTTTTCATTCAAAACAAAGGCGGTGGCCAGTCCGCAATAAGGCTTACAAAAAGAAAACAAAACCAAAAAGACTGAAAGTAGGAAGACAACCGAGTCAGGGGTCGACCTTTTTGCCGCTCGGATTCGTCGACCCCTCGGCCTTGCCGTCGCCGTCACCCTCGCCCCCGCCTTCGCTCCAGCTCTCCTCCTCGGAGAGTCCCTCCTCCTCGCCCTCGGCTTCGGTCTCACCATCGCCTTCGGCGGGTTCCGTCTCACCATCGGGTCCGAGTAAACCCTCGGTGATCCCTTCTTTCCCCTCCACGGGCTCGTAAAAGTCATAGGAGGACGAGTCGAAGCCCGGGTTCTTCGCGGCTACGTGGGTCAGGGCACGGCCGTAGGCGTCCAGCATATTCTGGATCATGTGCTGCGCGGCCTCCTCTTGCACGGCCTTCTTCACCTCCTTCACCTTCCTCAGGTGGTTGGCCTTGATCCTCTCGGCTCTCTTCCGAGCAGTCTCCCCTTCCGACCGAGCCTTGGCCAGCTCATCCTTCAGCTCGGTGACCTCCTTCTCGGCTCCCGACCGAGCGCTGGCC
Organism: Hemerocallis citrina; assembly: GCA_017893485.1. Classification (NCBI taxonomy): domain Eukaryota; kingdom Viridiplantae; phylum Streptophyta; class Magnoliopsida; order Asparagales; family Asphodelaceae; genus Hemerocallis; species Hemerocallis citrina. The sequence continues at coordinate 86,990,927 of CM030361.1, forward strand.
AGCTCCTCCTTCAGCTCGGCCACCTCCTTCTCAAACTTGGCCGCCGTATCCTTCGACGATTGGATAGCGTCGGCCAGCTTCTTCTCCAGGTCCTCCACTTCGGCGACTCTCTTCGTCGATAGAAGCAGCTCGGACTCAAGCCGCTTCGCAAACCGAACGTGGCTGCAATAGAGTCCGCTCGGAATCCGTGCAAGTGCCTTCCCGAGCTGGTAAATGGGGAAAACTCCCTTCTCCCTCAACTTTCGCGCCTGATCTTCATCAGACGGTCCAGATCTCGCCGAGAGCACTAAACGACAAGATAGTGTTTTCTTGGAGAACGCGCCCACCTCGAGATGCGTTTCAGCATCCGGCAGCTCAGATAGCGCCACGTCGCTCGGACGATCGGACCCTCGGACGCCCCACCTTCGTCTAAAAAGAACCCGGAAAAATTTTTGATTTAGTTTTAAGGCGCCGCCCTCGGCAGGCGCCCCCCGGGTCCCATGCCTCGGTCGGTATTATGCCGACAACAGGCCCCGGTCGGAAACAGATCGGCACCCCCCATCTCTAACTCCCCCGGGCTGACCTCCGTCAAAAGCCATCAGCCCGAGAAGGAAGACAGAGATGGGAGGGAACCCATCAACACTCAGAGGTCGAAAGAGACGCACCATCCCGAGCTAGTTGGTTGCAACTGGAAGGCTAGGCTTGTCGAAAGACTCTAACAGCGGCGCCTTCACAGTTGCAACAAACGGACTCGGACGGCCCGGAGATCGACATCGGACAGGGGTCGTCACTCTCCCACCAAGATCTCCGCCTACTTCGACACTCACTTCGGAGCAACCGAAGAAGGCAGAAGATCTTGGTGAGAGAACGGCGGCCCGTCCTTCGAAAGAGGTCCACACCCCGGGTCCGGACCATGGCCGTCGACGCTACTGTCTTGTTGCCCCCCACCCCTCACACCCCTTCGGAGCAGTGAGGGATGGGGAAACAACAAGACAGCGGGGCGACCGCCCGTCCTTCCGAGAAGGCCCATCCCTCGGATCCGGACTACGGTAGTCACCACTCTTGCCTTATTCTCCTCCGCTCCCGACACCCACTTAGGGACCGTCCGGAACGGGAGAAGAAAAAGGTAAGAGAGCGACCACCCGTCCTTCGGAGATAACTCATCCCCCGAAGTGCGGACTACGGTCGTCACCACTACTACCTCGTTCCCCCTCGCTCCCGACATCCACTTTGGGGCCGTCAGGAACAAAGGGAAAACCAGGCAGAAGAGCGACCACCACTCCGAACTTCAAGAGAGAAGCTACCCAAGGCAGATGCCTCCGAGGTCTGGAACTCAGTTTGGTTGTGACGAAAATGACAAAAGGAGTGGGGTACTTATAGCCTGCCTCCTATAACCAGCCATTACTACCCTCGGAAATTGAAGCGCCGCGTCTTAATTGAGAGAATTATTGATCCCCGGAAGTCGAAACGCCATGCATTAATCAAAGGAATTATTCTTAATGACCTGGGGAAGGGGAATGCCGCACAAACCCCGAGCGTCATTAATACCCTCGGAAGCGAGATCGCCTCCGAACAGATAGCGCCACGACGCTGCCGAACCCCCAACCTTCGGTCGGCTGCCGAGCAGAGGCCTTCCCGAACTGGTAAATGGCGAAAAAAAGGCACCGAGCTATCTCAGCCGTCGGATCTCTTAGAAATTCACGCTCCCAATGGCGAACGGCTCAGATTGCGCCACGTGCGCTAGAAGACAAGATAGCGTTTTCTTGGGAACCGTTCCCATCTCGAGATGCGTGCCAACATCCAACGGCCCAGATTACGCCACATCACTCAAGCCATCGGTCGGCTGCCGAACCCCCCATGCCTTCGGTCGGCTGCCGAGCAGAGGCCTTCCCGAACTGGTAAACAGAGAAAAACGCTGTCGAGCAACAGCAGCCGTCAGATCTTTCCGAAGTTTGCGCCCATCTGCGATCAGCGGCCCAGATCGAGCCACGCCATAAATCGGTATTTAAATCATTTTTTATCTATTTAATTTGTTTTATTTGTTTAAAAATTGCGAGAAAATTGTTAAAAATTCGGGAAAATTAGCCAAAAATTCTGGAGAGTAATTGAGATTTAGGGGGCACATTTTCGAACCCTTGAATGAACAATTATCGCCCAGAATGAACGACTAAGGCTCCCGAATGATTAGCAAACGCGTCGCAAAGTTAAACAAGTAGTCCGAAAAAATAGATAAGAACTCTTGAACACCCGATGTGACCAGAGAACTGCCAGCGGCATCAAAAGTTGCCTCACTACCCCCTTTCTAGATTCAAAATCCCACGTCTGGACTCCAATACAACTCCATCAGCCACTAAAACAGCTAAACTACTCCTCAAAGTCTGATCACACTCAGTCTTTAGGAGTGGGGGGCTCGTGATATGGCTAAAATTGGGGTTAAATCGGGACCGTCCAGATCGATCACGAATCCTGAAGCACGGGGGTAAAAAGGTAATTTCACATACAGATGGATCCAAAACGGGTATTGGGCCTCCTTCTCACAGAACCAACCACCCGCGAATAGATCCACTTCAATTGGGTATGGGTCCCGACCCGATACAAGCCCAATCCACCAAGAAGAGAATCAGGCCACTGATTTGGTCAAATCAATAAACCTGATTAGCTCTCACCAGGGAATCAAGGCCTAACTTTCCAAAACAGAATAGGAGGATTTTTCTCCTATTTGTTAGGCAGGAAATTAGGCCCCAAATGGCTCCAAAGGCGACTATAACTACAACCCCTCTACCACCGAGACCAGGTTAATCACTCTTTCACCACTTAAGCTCTTTCTTAATCTTTTCCTGGTTACTGACAAGAGCGTCGGAGGGTGCGTCGCCGGAATCAACCCCGGTGTTTCGCACTTCCTTGCAGGTTGTGCCAGGAGCAAGAAGGCCGAGTCAATCGTTCAGGTGTTTCCCGGACTCACAAATTCTGTCTGTTTACCCCCACACCGAAATCAGCGGTAACACTATTGAAAAAGAAAATCTGTTATGATTATGAAAATGAACTTATGAGTTGGAAATGCTCAATTTTGGAAATTGTGAATTGGAATTGAAACAAAGAGTAGCTAAGTCTCCCCCGGCAATTGGAAAGAAATGAAATGAAATTTGAAATGAAAGACCAAGGTAGGTCATGTTTGAATGAATGAATAAGTCCGGTTTAGTGGAGAGGCTAACTCTAGAGCTTTGATTTTGTTCATAATTCTAATAAAAACTAAGAATTAGTACATAGTGGAAGCGTGATGAAAGTAGGAGAAAATGCTCTTGCTGAGGGGATCTTGTACAAACATTCCTACACCCAAGTAGACGGCAGACCCTACTTGCGGGGCCTCTCCCCGGAAGAAGCTTCATATGCCTTGCAAGAGCTTCACGAAGGTATAGGCAGAGCACATTTAGGATCAAGGTCCCTTGCCAGAAAGGTGTTAAACTATGGATACTTCTGGCCGACTCTCCCCCAAGATGTCGAATGACATGTCCGGCAATGCAGCTCTTGTCAAAAGTACTCCAACGTTCGCCGCCTACCCCAAGCACAACTCACCTCCCTCTCAAGTCCGATCCCTTTTGCAATGTGGGGGATGGACTTGCTTGGCCCATTTCCACTAGCTCCCGGACAGCTCAAGTTCTTAGTCGTGGCGATCGACTACTTCTCAAAGTGGACAGAGGCTGAGCCTTTGGCTACAATCACTGAGAACAAAGTGCTTCCGTTCTTCTGGAAGAACGTTATCTGTAGATTCGGGGTGCCTCGGGTTCTGATAACTGATAATGGAACATAATTTACAGGGGCGACATTCTGGTCTCTGTGTGAAGACCTCGCCATTCAGCAACGCTTCTCTTCCGTCTCCCATCCTCAAACAAACGGCCACGTGGAAAATGCCAATCGGCGAATCCTCTCCGGTATCAAGAAAAGGCTAGACAAGGCGGCCAAAGGCTTATGGGCGGATCAGCTCCCCAACGTACTATGGAACTATCGCACTACGAAGCGGACCCCCACAGGTGAATCGCCATTCAACCTCACCTATGGGTCCGAAGCTGTGATCCCCTTGGAAGTCGGACTGCCCTCTCCTCGCCTCATGGCTTATGAAGAAGAACAAAATGCTAGAGAGCTTCGGGCAAACTTGGACTTGATTGATGAGCTATGGGAAAGAGCTTCAATTCGCCAACAAAATTATCGGAGGAGGATCGAGTTAGCCTACAACAAAAGGGTCCGACCAACCAATCTCAAAGAAGGGGACTTAGTCCTTAGAAAACTAGTTATCTTCTTCCCCAGCCAGAAGAGTAAGCTAGCTCCGAATTGGGAATGACCCTACGAGATTACCAAAGAGGTTCGGCCCAGAACATACCGTCTCGAAGATCTTGAAGGCAGAGAGATTTTCAGGACTTGGAATGCCGACCATCTATTGAAGTACCAAGAGGGTGCCTGAGCGCATCTCCAAGTACCTTCAGATGTCGAACCGTTCCTTTCCTTTCACTTGTAGTTTGCTTCTTTATTTCTTTAATGTAATAACGGCTTGCAACTTAGAAGCAGCCGACTAGTGCTTATCAATAAAGAACTTCTTTTTTCCATATTTTTCTTGTGACTGTTTGCATCTCTCTGTTTTTTAATTTCTTTCATTCAAACGACGAGTTCGGAGTCCAACACTTGGCTTGACTCCGCTTCGCAGGCTCGCTCTTAAGCAAGCTAGAAGTGGTTTGCCATTCGGAACTGCTCCCACAACCGTTGAAATATACTCAAACGACGAGTTCGGAGTCCAACATTTGGCTCGACTCCGCTTCGTAGGCTCGCTCTTAAGCGAGCTAGAAGTGGTTCGCCATTCGGAATTGCTTCCACAACCATTGAAATATACTCAAACGACGAGTTCGGAGTCCAACACTTGGCTCGACTCCGCTTCGCAGGCTCGCTCTTAAGCGAGCCAGAAGTGGTTTGCCATTCGGAACTGCTCACACAATCGTTGAAACATACTCAAACGACGAGTTCGGAGTCCAACACTTGGCTCGACTCTGCTTCGCAGGCTCGCTCTTAAGCGAGCTAGAAGTGGTTTGCCATTTGGAACTGCTCCTACAACCGTTGAAATATACTCAAACGACGAGTTCGGAGTCCAACACTTGGCTCGACTCTGCTTTGCAGGCTCGCTCTTAAGCAAGCTAGAAGTGGTTCGCAATTTGGAACTGCTTCCACAACCGTTGAAATATACTCAAACGACGAGTTCGGAGTCCAATACTTAGCTCGACTCCACTTCGCAGGCTCGCTCTTATCCGAGCTAGAAGTGGTTCACCATTCGGAACTACTCCCACAACCGTTGAAACATAATCAAACGACGAGTTCGGAGTCCAACACTTGGCTCGACTCCGCTTTGCAGGCTCGCTCTTAAGCGAGCTAGAAGTGACTCGTCATTCAGAACTGCTCCCACAATCGTTGGAACGCGCTCCGCCGTCACGCACGGAGTTCCTACAACTAAACTAGACATGGGAAAAGAGTACTTGGAGGATCTAACCTTTGGTTCTTATGGTTCGTTTAAAGTCGAAATAGTCCTCCAAAAGGCTGCTCTCCACTGCAAGAAACTCACTTCTCTTAGAAATTCACGAGTTAAGAGGCTCGAAGCAGACCTCGACAGATCTCGCCGAGCGCTCTTTGTACCGACGACCAAACAAGCAAAATTCTTGCTTTGGGACCTCGGCACGCAAAAGATAGTAACAAGTATTACAACGACACTAGTCTAACAAAAATGCACAAGTCCAAGAAAGGAAAAAGCCTCATTTCAATTAAGTGTGGGAAGACAGTACATGATGATGCCCTTCTTTACAATGGAGTTACAAGTTGGAAAGCCAAAACTACAAAGCCCACTCGTAACACTTAGACAAAATACAAAACTTGGAGAACAAGAGATCTTCAATGCCTCCTAGGCGCAGGGATGTTCCGCTTCAAAGATACCCGAGGACAACGCCGCTTGACCCCGGAGCTCGTCCCTAAACCGGCGAACTGAGACATGTCTTCGGCGCTGCTCCTGACAGTTGCGCCGACGGACGCTCCGCTCGATGATATCGCCACACCACTTTGGGCATCACCCGAACTTGGTCGGCCGATGGACGAGCGGGTCGCGAGTTCATAAAATAAAATGCCTCGCTCGCTCTCCTCGCGGGTGCATGAAGTGCTCCTGACATTAATTGGCCCTGAACGCGGTTTGAGGTGAGCCACTTCCACCTCCAGCTCAGCTATCTATTGCTTCAGAGAGTCATCTTTTATGTCCACCTCGAAGCGAGGAGGCACTGCTGGGCTCGGGATGCTGGGACGGCTGGCAATGATTCGGCGGAGCTGAGTGACTTCGATGCCCCTGTCCACTGTGGTCCTCTTCAACACGTCGACTTCCACCGTCAATTCGTCGCGTTCGGCCATCAGCTTGCCCACCGCCATCGTCAACTCCTCTTCTTCTGCCAGAAGCTCTGCCTCTACAATATGCAGGTGGTGAACCTTAGTGAGCATATCGTCTCTCTCCGCTATCATCTTCGACAAGGAATGTTGGAGACACTTAAGCCTCAGCCCATCGGTGAAGGCAGTCGACGAGCCGTTACCCTCGCCGACGGAAGGTATCTCGGCGAGCCTACCCTCTAGCCGCCGAATCTTGATTTCTCTCCGGCTTAAGATCAGCTGCAGATGGTTCCGCTCACTCTCGGCCCTGTGTAGCCCCAACTCGACTTCGTAGAGGCGCTCTCAGCACCTGGTTAAAAACAATCTGATCGCCCCTAAACTGTCCTCAGAGCGTAACTCCTCCTCGGAGCTGGTGGGTTCGGCAGACCGGGTCACCTCGGCGAGCTGAAAAGTTCAAAGCAAACAACGAGCGCTCAGTAAATATTCACGAATTTACTCCACATCCGACCCCTGAACAAAGCTACATACATCTGATGAAGACTAAAATCTTGTGTTCTAACACTTAGTCAAATTACAAGACAAGTTCGAGCTCAAAAGTTGTATTTCCATTCATCATAAAAATGCGGTGGCCAGTCCGCAATTAGGCAGTACAAGCGACAGCTCGAAAAATAAAAACAAAAGAAAGAAGAAGAATTCAGGGGGCGACCTCTTTCTCGGGGCATCGAGACTGGGCGGGGTCGGACTACCCTGAAGGAGGCACCATCGCCAGCGGAGTCAGCACTGACCCCTGTACCTCGCCAATGACCTCAACCTCGGCGTCATCTTCGTCGTCCCCTCCTTCCTCCTTCGACTTGGGGTCGAAGCCTTCGATGTGGTCTGGGAAGAGCCGCCAGCCGGAGCAGTCGACCTCAGGGTAATGCTCCGACACCCGAGTGATGGCCTGGGCGTATGCCTTGGCCATGTTTGCGGCGAGGAAGCCTTGCGCCTTCATCATGGTGGCCGCTTCGGTTTCCTTCACCGCCACAGCCTTGGCCTCTGCCGCCTCGGCCAGCTGCTTGGCTGACTCCTCCTTCTGCCGGAGAAGGTCGCCCTCGAGCCTTATGACAAGGTCCTCGAGGTATTCGAGCCTTGTTACCTTTCCCTCGAGTTCGACCTTCAACTTGTTGAGTTCGTTGCCCATCTGAGCCTTTTCGGCCAGAGCTCGGTCGGACTCCTGCTTGAGCTCCTTCTCCAACTCCGTCATCTTCTCTATCAGATGACCGAAGTGGACGGTTATCTGCAGCAGAACATTAATAAGTGCAAGGAGTTAGAAAATCAAATATAAAAGCTACCTTCAAATGCGAAAAGTCGACACTTACCGATACCGCCGAGCGAGCTATCTCGATGGCATCATCGCCTGCCTGGCCGGCATCCATGGAGGCCTGGTCCTTCGGCATTGCTAGGTGCTTTACCACCTGCATGCTTGCCAGGGAGTCGCCGAGGAACCCATCTAGTTTTCGAACCTGCCATTCCGGAACATGAATCCTTTTATGCTCCTCCGTCAAGAGCTCTTCGGCCGCCACCGTCAGCGGGGGTGCCTCCATCCCGAGCGCGACGGCGATCGGGAACTCCTCTCCCTCGGCTGACGCCGAGGCCACTGTCGGAGCACGGGTCGGGGTCACATCCGCGGGCACCTCCACCCCCTTGGCCGCGCCCGCGACCTTCTGGGTCTTTGCGGACGGCAGTTTGGTGGCGACTCTCTTGCGCTTCTTCGGCGCCTTGCTTCCGAGGGCGGCCCTCTGTGCCAGCACTGCTTCGTAGTCCATCGCCTCTGCATCAAACAAGAAGTTGGTTAAAAAAACACAAGTTATGAAAGGCAAAGAAAAAAGTAAAAAGGAACATAGAAGAAGCCGCGTACTGGGATTTACGCGGCAAAGCCCTCCCCTGAAGAGAACGTCTTGGGTCAGATCCTGCCAATTGTACTTCGGCCGATCTAGAAGAATCCGAACTGCCTCTTCTTCTTAAGGGTAAAGCACTGGGGACTCTCTGACTCGCTTCGACACCTCCTCCACTCAACCGGAGGGTATGGGTCACGCCTCCCCACTCCGCACTATAAGATACTTATCACGTCAGTGCTTTATAGAGTCGGGGCAAACGACGAGCCGACCTCCATGTCTCGGAGCCAAATAATACCGGAACTCTGAATGGTTCGGCTGATGAAGTTGGTAGATCGTCCGGAGCACCCTCAACTCCAGCTCGACTTCGGCTGTTTGGCAGTGGAGCATGAACCCGTTGATGACTCTCCACGCGTTCGACATTAGTTGGATGGAGCTGACCCCAAACTACCTAAGTACTTGAATCGCGAACGGGTGGAGAGGGAGCCGAGCCTCGGCGATGAAGGCATCGACCGGCCAGAAACACATTATTACTGGCAGCGGCAAATTGGCCCTAACCCCGGGACCCGGCAGCAACAGTTCGTACTCCTCCGGGATTTGGAAACAGTCCCAGATCGCTGCCAAGTCCTCCAAGCTGAGGATGGACACCGTCTCATCTGCCTCGGAGGTCTCCCTTGCCGCGTTCTCCTCGAAGGTCCTCCCCCTCCCGTGAATGATGCGTTCGGCATGCTCCTCCGGAACTTCTCGAACCCTTTGCAGCCCTGTCAGCGGTCCCGGCAACTTGCCGAACGCCCCCATGCGCTTTGGGTCCTCTACTATCGTGTCCCGACCAAAAACTCTCTGACTCGGAGAAGGAGCTTTGGCGACAGGAGGGGAGGGCTCGGAGACAGGGGAACTTGGAAATAAACTACCTCGCCGAGCGCTCTTGCCACCGACCTTGTTACGTAGAAAAATTGGACCTCGGCACACCTCGCCGATCCCGCTTGCCACCGACCCTGTTATATGAAAAATTGGACCTCGGCATACGCTGCCGAGCACTCTTGCCACTGACCATGTTACGTGGAAAAATTAGACCTCGGTACACGCTGTCAGTGCTCTTGCCACCGACCTTGTTACGTAGAAAAATTGGACCTCGGCACACCTCGCCGAGCGCTCTTACCACCGACCTTGTTACGTGAAAAAATTGGACCTCGGCACACCTTGCCGAGCGCTCTTGCCACCGACCCTGTTACGTGGAAAAATTAGACCTCGGCACACGCTGCCGAGCACTCTTGCCACCGACCCTGTTATATGGAAAATTGGACCTCGGCACACGCTGCCGAGTGCTCTTGCCACCGACCCTGTTATATGGAAAATTGGACCTCGGCACACGCTGCCAAGCGCTCTCGCCACCGACCCTCAGATACGGGAAAAAGGGACCTCGCACCGGCAGCCTGGCTGAGGTATCTCCGCACTTCGGCGGAGGGTGCCGAACCCTCATAGACCTCGGCCTCCTCCTCGGCAAGCATACGAGGGGGGTCGGCAGTAGCATCGAAGTGTATAGGCTGTGAAATAGAGGAAATCACTCCTCTAAGCAAGCACAAGTGCTAGATCTCCTGAAAATTCGCGCCCAATACTGATGAAGGGATCAGATCCCACCGCGTCGTGAATAATAGCGAGCCGTCTACCTAAATATTGCGAAAAAATGATTTAAAATTCAGAATAATTAATTAAAAATTCTAAAAAATAATTATAAATCCACGAAAATATTTTTGAGCCCCTGGGTAAATAATTATTACTTAGAATGGTTAATTAAGACCCCCGAATAACAAATCACCACTTCGCAAAATTGAGAAAAATCACCAGAAGCCCAAGAGAGCTCAAGAATAACCTGGAGCACGCAACTAACTCAACAATTACCATAATCCCCCACACAAAGATTCGTCACCTCCTATTTGGGCTCCGATACAACTCCGTAAGCCATTGAAACAGTAAAACTATTCCTCAAAGGCTGATCAAACTCAGTCTTCGGGAGTGGGGGGCTTGTGATATGGCTAAAAATAGGGTTAAATCGAAACCGTCCAAATCAAGCGTGAATATCAAAGCTTGGGGGGTAAGATGGTAATTTCACTTACGAATGGGTCTGAAATGGGTTCAGGGTCTTTTCTCCAAAAGCCCATTAACCCACCAACAGATCCATCTCAACTGGGTGCGGGTCCCAACCCGCAAGAAACCCGGTTCAGCTGGATAAAATTAGGGTTTCTGATTGTATTCAATCAACGACCCTGATTCGCTCTATCATTTCACTAGGAATTAGGGATTCCTAAACTGATCCCAAAGGCGGCTATAAATACCCCCCATCCACCACCATTAAGAGGTAATCAATCTTTTGCAAATTAACGCTCTTTCATAATCTTTTCTGATTACTGACTTGAGCATCGGAGGGTGCGTCGCTGGGATTAACCCCGGTGTCTCACACTTTTTGCAGGTGAACGGCGGGAGTCAACGGTCAAACTCCGGTGAGAAGGTTCCAGGTTTTTGCTATTCAGTTTTCCTAAAAATCCACAAATACTATCTGTTTGCCCCCACACCAGATTTAGCGGTAACACATGCAATCCTAGGACTATAATTACAAAGAAAATACACGAAAACCTAAGCATAACAAAAGAAAACCTGACAAATACAAGGTTAGTAACAAATTGCAACCAAAGGCAACAACAAAGATCACTACAAAAGAATGCCTCCGATAGAACAGATGGTAGAGTCCAGAGAGGAGGCCAGAGCGAAGGCAGAGAACTTGAGAGGGAACCGGTCCAGCATCATCAACAGAGAAACGTGGGCCAAGCGGGGTAGGGAAGAGGACGGTGGCCGACAAGCAAAGTTTATAGAGGGCTCCGAGTTCGTCGACGGCAAACCCTTTAGAAATATAGGACGCCCGGCGAAGAGAGATTTTCGAATAGACCATAGAGGTCTTTCGAAGAGAGAGAGTAGGGAACACAAGGCTAGTAATACAGAGGAGAATCAATGTTACTGTGTGCCGGAGCAGGGGCGAAGCGAGAACAATTTTACCGAGAGGGCCAAGGTAAAATTCTATGATTACATGTAAAAATATAGAGATTTTTTCATAATTTTTAGGGGAGGCAAACAATAAAACTTAGTTTTCATGGGGGTTAAATCATAATTTTTTGAAGGGTTTATAAAATTTTCAATAGTGTGAAGGGGATTTTTGAAAATTTCGAGGGAGCCCAGGCACCCCCGGGCCCTCACTAAGCTCCACCACTGTGCCGGAGGTGGATAGAGGTGATGTCCGAGATCCGACGAGTCATAGGAGGACATACGTTGATGTGACAAGGAGTATATGGGAAAGGTGTGTCCACCAGAGATGGTGGTGGTGAAGAGGAAGGTAGACGAGGAGGGCGAATGGATACTGGTCAAACACAGGAGAGCTAGGAAGGCGGCGTCACCGACTGGAGCGGTGAAGGCATCGTTGGGACCACAGTGTCACAAGTGTTCGGAGAGAGGGCACACAATCAATAAATGCATCAAGGTGTGGTTTTGTTATGCTTGTAAGAGACATGGCCATATCTCGAATATGTGCCCTAGTAACAAACCGAAGGCTAGCTTACAATCGTATTCTCAACCTCCGAAAGAACCTTTTGCATCGACTCATGGCAAAACAGAGGATAGTTATGCAGGGAGGAGAATAATTGGGAAGGCTGTGATCACCCCCACATAGATCATGGCAGAATTCGAAATTCGATTTAAAATGTGTGTGATGATTAAAGTTCACAACGGGTATCCTTCGGAGAACGAGACTGCACAATTGTTAACGACCAACACAATGGTGACCGGGGAGTGGAAGTGGGTGGTGCAAAGAATCAAGCAAGATACCTTCATGACGTTTTCCAACACTGAGGAGAGGATTACAAAAGTGCTTTCACTGGGAGGTCTTGAGGGGAGAGATATCTACATCACGTTTTCGTGATGGTCTCGAAATTTTGGAGTTTTGAAGGTGAATTTGATGCAGTCGGTTTGGGTGAGGCTGTACAATCTTCCATTTCATTGTTGGGTGCATTTTGGCTTTTAGAATTTAGTTCGGGGATTTGGGCAGGTTTTTGACATCGATCATAGCACCCAAGTGCAATCTAGACGGGAATATGCTCGCATTAGAATAGGGGAAGAGAATCTAGAAGCGATTCCGTCAAGTATACTTGCTGAGTTCGATGAGGAGTGCTACGAGGTGAAAGTTATCATAGACAGAACGAAGAAGGTGTCGTTACGTGGAATTCCGACGAGCACAGGGTCGGTAACAGAGCGGTCCATATGCTTAGAGGGAAAAGATACCCAGTGACCGGTGGTTCAGGCTGGAAATTATCCTACACGTTCATCAACGAGCAAGCTTCAAGGACCCAATAGATCGGTGGATCTTAACAGAATGAATCTGAACCGTTCATTTCAAATTAAAAGCCCCGTTGGAGTGGTGGAAAGAGAAAAAGGCGGCATTCATGAAAAGTGGGACAAGTGTCAGGATAGGTTTGGAGAGGAAGAAAAGATGAAGAAAAGAGAAAAGAAAATGTGGGGGACAACGTGGGACTGATTGCATTGGGTGAAAATGAAGTACCTTTGTTGGGGAAGGGGCTAACACGCATAGGAGAAAATGCAGACAGCCACAGTAGACATTGGAAGGAGCATGCGACAATGACAAGCCCTATCACAGTACGGGCTACAGAGATAGCTACTAATTTGCAGGGAGCTGAGGGGAAAGGAGTGGGTCCCACTGAGACAATTCGGATCCTAACAAAAGCCCAACTGCAAGAATCAGTACAAATTGCTATCTTGGCCCTCTCTAAAAAAGCCCAGCTAGCTGAAGCAGCCCATTGGCCGAATGAAATTGGTGGCCATCCAAATACAACATTAAGTAGTGATTCAGAGGTGGGTCAATGGATGGGAGCTCAAGGAGAGTTAAATTGTTTAGTCATATATTGCATGAATAACAACGAAAACAATGCTGAGTTTGGTGTACACAGTAATGAGATTGGTTCATATTCAGGAAATGGTAAGATCAGGGAACTAGATGGAGCGATAGCCGATAAGGTGTCAGATACTAACATTGATGCTAAGAAAAATAAATGCTTGGATTTGTTGGGGAAGGGCTACAAAGAAAGAAGTAGAGAGGAGGCAAGAGCAACAGATTATGCGTCGGCCTGCGGAGGTACGCTCAAGAGCAAGTTATCAATTCTGAATTTTATCTCAGATAATATGCTTCTGTACTACGCTACCCTTTTTGGTCTAGACATGGGTTCCACTAGGGAAGAAAAAATGGAGAAGGTCAATATTCTTAGAGGGGAGGCAAATAGATTAAGTCTTTAGCCTTGTGGTCATCGCCTAAGAGAACTAGATGTTAGATATTTTCTATGTAACAAATGTTACACGTCTTTTGGAATGTGAGGGGGATGTGACAAAGAACAAAGAAAAGACTAATTACCAATACTTTAAAAAAGAAAAAAAAGCCATCCATCTGCGCTTTACAAGAAAGTAGGATTGAAAATCCTAAAGATGAGGATTTTCAATGTCTTAGATCGTTGACAGGTTTTGAGTGGCATTTCAAAGCTTCTATTGGCTTGTTTGGGGTATCGCTATTGGTGTCGACCCGATTACTTTTGAGATTGTTGATGAATTGATTAGAGTATTCTCTATCACGTTTAGAATTAGGCATAGGAGTGATGGTTGGGAGCATATGGTGCCATCGATTTATGGCCCGTATGACTCTAGACTTCGAGGTCAGCTGTGGGATGAACTTAGAAACATAAGAAATAGATGGACAGGGTCATGGGTTGTTGGGGGGAATTTCAATATCACTAGATTTCAACACAAGCACAGAAGCAGGGGTGCTAGTCCGCATGATAGAAAAGTTTTTAATTCCACCATCGATGAGCTAGAGCTTCAGGAGATCAAGCCTTCAGATAGAAAGTTTACATGGACTAATATGCAGGTCAACCCGATCCTTGCCAAGCTGGATAGGATTTTAGTGTCAACTGATTGGGAGGATGTCTTTCTGCTAGCGGGTGTTAAATCTGTTACTAGATTCACGTTGGATCATATTCCTTTAGTTCTTGATTGTGGCGATGGTCAAGTCTCAATTAAGCGCCCCTTTCGATTTGAGAAGGCTTGGACCCTCGACCAAGGGATTCACAGGACTATTGAAGAGTCTTGGAATACCAACATGGGCGTTCAGGGTGCAACGAGTATATGGATTACGAAGATTAGAAGATTACGAAAATGCCTTAAAGATTGGGCAAAGCGGGAATTTGGACAGGTGAAAAGAAGGATGGGGCAATTAGGAGAGAGGATTCAAGAATTGGAATCGGTAGAAGAGGAGAGGGATCTGCTTGGGCCTGAGGTCGAAGAGATGGCAAGTAGTAGACAAGAGATCCAATGCATTGGAGAGATGGAAGAGCAGTATTAGAGACAGCGATCAAGGGTCCAATGGCTAAAAGAAGGAGATGCCAATACCAAATTTTTCCACAAAGTGGCCAATGAAAGAAGAAGACGCAATCACATTGTGGGAATATTCCTAGGAGAAAATTGGTGTGAGGATGAAGAATTAGTGAGAAATCATATAAATGGTAATTTTAGAGAGCTATTTGGCAACAATAAAGTGGAAAGATGCAGTATGACACAGGATATGTGGAATACCTTTAAAATTGATGGAAGCGAAGGGATTGAAAGCAACTTCACAGAGGAAGAGGTATTACGGTCAATCAAATGCCTAGGACAGGATAAGGCACGGGAACCGGATGGCTTCCCAATTTTCTTCTACAGGATATATTGGAATATCATCAAGAAAGATTTAATGGTTATTTTTGGGGATTTCAATCATGGTCATGCTGAAATTGATAGAATGAATTACACGAACGTTATTCTTATCCCAAAAATATCAGAGGTGTTAAGGGTGACGGATTTGAGACCGATTAGCCTTCTGAATGGGTCATTTAAGATCATCACCAAAGTTTTGGCACAAAGGTTGTCTCCTAACTTAAACGATGTGGTCGGAGAAGAGCAGAGTGGCTTCATCAAGGGGAGAGATATAATGGATAGTGTTGTGTCTGTTCATGAAATTGTCTTCAGAGGATGCAAGGACAAAGCAAATGGTTTTCTGCTTAAACTAGATTTCGAAAAAGCGTATGACTCAGTGGAATGGGATTGTGTAGATGAGGTCCTACAGCTTAAATGATTTGGTACAAAGTGGATAATGTGGATTATGAAGTGCGTTATAGGTGGAAAATCTTTCATCCAAGTCAACGGGATATCAGGAAAGGAAATTCAATGTCGTAGGAGGCTCAGACAGGGGGACCCTTTTTCCTATCTTTTGTTCACTTTAACTGCAGACGGGTTGTCAGAAATGATTAAGAGAGGTAGATAAAAGCAAGTTCTCAAGGGTCTTGCTATCAAAGGTATACCCGAGATAATATCGATACTACAATACGCGAATGACACCTTATTGTTTGGTGCAGCGAAAGAAGAAGAAATTTTAGCTTTGAAGATTGTTCTCAATTGTTTTGAGGCTTGGGCGGGCCTAAAAGTTAACCTCCATAAGATTTGTGTTATCCCTCTTAGCAAAAATTTTTCCTCCCCGATTAGTGCAATCAAGAACTACTTAAGATACGAGATAGGAGATTTTTCACCAAAGTATATTGGCACGCCCATTAGGCCAAGAGCGA
This sequence comes from Hemerocallis citrina, assembly GCA_017893485.1. Taxonomy (NCBI): domain Eukaryota; kingdom Viridiplantae; phylum Streptophyta; class Magnoliopsida; order Asparagales; family Asphodelaceae; genus Hemerocallis; species Hemerocallis citrina. Next base: position 87,006,879 of record CM030361.1, read on the forward strand.
TGCGAAGAGAGGATTGGCAACCTTTGATAGAGAAAATAAAAAAGAGATTGGCCGCATGGAAAGGGCGTTCTCTGTCACTAGGTGGAAGAATTACACTCATTAACTCGGTCCTAAGCAGTTTGCCGATGTACCTTATGTCAATCTACGAACTTCCTAAATGGATTATTTGTAGAATTGACAAATGTAGGAGAAGATTCTTATGGAAAGGAGCAAACGAGGATAATAAAGGTATTCACCTAGTAAACTGGGGTAGAGTGTGCAAGAGAAAGGAATTTGGGGGATTGGGAATTCTAGACTTGGGGGTCATGAACAAGGCATTGATAAGTAAGTGGTGGTGGAAAATGAGTAAAAGACACAACAATTGGTGGTACAAATCTTTCTTGCTGTATCAGAGAAGAAAAAAATACAGGTTCGGAGGGAGGAGTGAGAATGGTAAGGCTTCATTCCTCTGGAAAGGGGTAGCGAAGATGGGAGAGACTTTTAATATTAATACAAGATGTGTGATTGGCAATGGAAAAGATACACGATTCTGGAAAGATAAATGGTGTGGAAGAAACACACTTCAATCCCTTTTTCCGGAGGTCGCCGGAGAAACGGTGAACGTTGATATGCTGCTCAACGAGGTATGGAGAAATGGCAGAATAAGAATTCAACTACGTGATCAACCTTATCAGGAATGTCTTCTTTAACTGCAAATATTGAAGGATTTCATTAGGACGGATGGCCAGTATCTTAACGGGGCGGGCGATGAGAGAAGTTGGAATTTAGAACCTAATGAGTCATTCACGGTGTCATCAATGTACAAGTGGCTAAATGATGGAGGGATTAGAAGTAGAGAAGCCAAATCAATCTGAAAAACCAATGCACCAATGAAAGTGAAATCTTTCCTGTGGCTTGTTGCGAACGATGCAATTCTTTCAAGAGTTAACCTTCGGAAACGCAACATGCATGTGGACGTTAGATGCTCCAGATGCCCGGCTGAAGACGAAGACACTAATCACATTTTATTCACTTGTCCTAGAGCAAGGTTAGCTCGGGAAGTAGTGTGCTTAGGCTTTGGGATATTGGAGTGCCCGAGTTCGACATTGGATATTTGGGGCCAGTGGAAAGCGAGGGTAGTCAGAAAGGAGCTTAAAGAAGCGTGGAATATCTCTATAGCTGCTACATTATGGGGTCTATGGCTTGATCGGAATGAGTTGTGTTTTCGTGATCACAACAGCAGATTTCCGGTCATGATCAATAAAATTTTTGAGTCCATTCATGCTTGGGCTCGTCAAGCATATACGAAGAGTAGAATTCGCATGGAGGGGGCGAGTTAGGAAATTGATTGTAATTGTATCGCATTGCTGAGTGGTACATGTAGTAGGATAGATCTTTGTAATTAGCACTATCTTGTTTTGTTAATTCATCATTAATGAAGCGGTGACGCGGTCACCTTTATTCTAAAAAAAAAAGACCACTACAACATGAAACACTTATCCTGCCAGATTTTTTGGGGCCTATCTCGATGTTTTTAAAGTCCAGGATGGAGCATCGCGGTGTTTCCCAAACCGCATCAAATAACGCCGGAAGAAACGGTGTTGGGATAGACAAATGTCCTATCCCGGTGCTTTTACGAGACACCGCTATAGACCATTCTATCCCGGCGTTTCTTCTTAAAAGCAACAATCATCCAACCATCTCCCCTAATAAGCAAACAACTGAAAAAAACTCAAAACAACTCTCTACTCAAACTCAAGATTTAGCTCAAATCGGAAACCCTAACCCCTAAATTCCACCTACAACATTGCAATCCAGATCTAGTTAGTACTACAAACCTCTGATGTTCTGCTCGCTCTCAGGAAACTCCTTTTGCAGTGCACGATCGAACATGTCGGCGAAGCTATATATCCTTCACCAAAGATCCGTTGACCGGCATCGAAGACTCTGTCACATTGCCGACCGCTACAGTGTCGATGACGTCCTCGGCGGCGACAGTAGGGGAGAAGAATAGGCCGGCATTTTATATAAACACCAGTAAAAAAAGTCGGTATAGAGTGTGCTGAAAATATGACTATTCTATCCGGGCGTTTTTGGGATAGACATTATGGTTTGTAGTGGACCCAAGAAGACATCCACTGTTCCAATGAAAAGCAGTCAACAGACTCAATGTTGGACGAATAGAAAGTATCCTATGTTGAATTTATGATTCTTTGTTAAACATGACTGATCATATATAGTTGTCTGAAAAAATTTCTTCTTAAAAATCAGCAAGAATGTTGCCTTTTCAAGTTGCACAAAAACTGACCAGAGCCATGTTTCTAGCTAACAGGATCTCTAACATATCACATCTGAGAAATCATAATTAAACTTCCTCGAGCACTCCTTTGTTGAACGAGTGTGTACTTCTCTCGACCCTCTCTTCATGCAATCCGGCTTCATAATATTAGATGTACATGTACAAAGTGAAATAAAATTTAGGTTACACAGATTTGAAAGACTCGACTTGAACTTTTCCTTTGAGGCCTTTCTTCCTAATGTAGAGCCTGTACTCATTGAAGGTCATCGGTTGGTAGAGCTGAGGCCGTTCTGGTGTGACCAGTTCGGCAGCTGGACATAATGGCAGGTCGCTCCTTGGATTGTAGAAGAAGGCAAATGAGAAACGCTCTTGGGCCGCATTTGCCACCACCCGATGCTCCACGCTCTTGTACATTGCGTTGCTTAGAATCTGATATTCAACGATCAGCATTACCATGAGTTACTATTACATAATGAATATCAATATTTATTTTTTCTTTGAGATTAACCATAAGGTTGAAAACCCTTCGGAATTTGTTTAAAAAGAATACAACAAAACAATTCCAAGAAAATGAAAACAAACAAGTTTGAAATAATCTCATAAGGCTAAATTGACAAGGAAACTTAGATTCTATACTTCCACCTTTTACCTCAAAAAAAAAAAAAAAAAAACTGAGATTCTATACTCACCTTTTTTTTCATATTAAAATTTGAAGTTTACATGTCAAAAGTTATCGAGCACAAAAAATATTTCCTTCTACAATTATGTACTTAGGAAGTGTTTGGTTGGTTGTATATTGTATTCAATAATAGAGATTACTATTTGAAAAAGAATTATTTAGAAATAAGTTCTAAAAAAATAGTTTGTGTGGATGTAGTTTTACTAGTGTAGGATAGAGATGAGAGAGAAATAAATTAGAAAAATAATAAAAAATAATGTAGAGGAGTAGATGGACTTGTTTTATTGGATAATGTGAAGAGATGAGATCAGATAAATATATTTAAAATGCGTGAACAACGCCCATCCACCACCGAAATTATCTCTCTCTTTTTTCAAATTTTTGACGGCATTATAATAGTGCTACTGTAGCTATAGTAGTGCTAGAAACGAATCCAATTCAAATCCAGCAAACTAAACTCGCGAACAATACACATCCTTGAATTTCTTTTTGATACATGGAATCAAACCCTCCCTTAGTCTTAGTGTCAACCATATGTGCCTAACTAATTTGTATATCTCTAATATTATAATGGGAGAAGACCTTAGTGTCATTTGTAAATGTTTTGCCATTCTACCAACCCGTGTAACACACGTGCATAACTATTATAAAGGAGGTCCTAGGTTCAAATCAAGACTACATCTAAATTTTTATTTTAAAAAACGATATTTATTAAAACGTGCATCGCACGTGTAAACTACTAGTTATAAACGAAGTCGAAGCATGGTTCATGTATTCCATCGAGTAGCTTTGAGGCTCCTTAATGATTAGGGTGGTGTATATCTCGGGATCAAAATCCTCTGGTAGGAACATAAAGAGCACGTGCTTAATATATAATTAGGTGGAATTTTTTCCCAAACTGTCCCATTTTTTGAAAGTTTTTTCCAAACTGCCATACTTTTTTTAAAATTTCCAAACCATCCCACTCGGCCTTTAAAAGACCGAATTTAGTTAAAACTAACTCGATTTTTCAAAAACCGAGTGTTAGTCTTAGATTTTTCGAATTCTAACACTCGGTCTTTGAAAAACCGAATTAGTTTTAACTAAACTTGGCCTTGAGTAGGTTATTTTGGTAAATACTTTCAAAGGTGGATTAGTTTGGTAAATATGTTCAAAAAGTGGATCATTTTGGTAAATACGTTCGAAACTTTGGGTTTTAATTTTTAATTTATTTATTTATTTACTGTAATTTTGCAGGTACACTTACAGTAAAGTGTGTGTATGTGTATATATATATATATATAAATTAATTAATTAATTAATTAATTAAAACCCAAAGTTTAACAACAACAAAATTAAATAAATAAATAGAAATAAAAAAAGAAAAAATCAACCTTCAAATTAATCAACAATAATTTAGCACAACACAATCATAAAGTTTTTTGAATTGTGCGTGAAATTATTCAAGTGTACCAAATGAAGCTGATAATCAGTTTCTCTGAGGACTGATACAGCGATAGTACCTGCAAAATGGGAGAAATAAGAAGCATATATTATTCTTTCCAAAGTAATTCAACATAATATATATAGAATCAGGACATAAATTGCATACTGTAATTGTACCTGCGAATTTTATGTATATCACCTATGAGGTACGTTGAACTGAACTTCGTGATGCAGAGATATCAAGGATATGCCACGGCTGTTCTGCACCAAAATTTTGAACATATATGAGCTGAATGTTTTTTTGGTGCAGAACAACCATGGCATATCCTTGACACCTCTGCATCACGAAGTTCAGTTCAACGTACCTCATAGGTGATATACATAAAATTTGCAGGTACAATTACAGTATGCAATTTATGTCCTATTTTTTTGGTGCAGAACAGCCGTGGCATATCCTTGACACCTCTGCATCACGAAGTTCAGTTCAACGTACCTCATAGGTGATATACATAAAATTCGCAGGTACAATTACAGTATGCAATTTATGTCCTGATTCTATATATATTATGTTGAATTACTTTGGAAAGAATAATATATGCTCCTTATTTCTCCCATTTTGCAGGTACTATCGCTGTATCAGTCCTCAGAGAAACTGATTATCAGCTTCATTTGGTACGCTTGAATAATTTCACGCACAATTAAAAAAGCTTTATGATTGTGTTGTGTTAAATTATTGTTGTTTAATTTGAAGGTTGATTTTTTCTTTTTTTATTTCTATTTATTTATTTATTTTTGTTGTTGTTAAACTTTGAGTTTTAATTTATATATATATATATATATATATATATATATATATATATATATATAGAGAGAGAGAGAGAGAGAGAGAGAGAGAGAGAGAGAGAGAGAGAGAGAGTCCCCTTCGGTTGCACACTACTTTTGGTGAGCATTCCGTGAACACTCACGAAATAGAAACCCTATGAAAAATTCGAACCGCTCATATTGTTCTATATGCCTAAGATAGCCTAAAAATAAAAAATCAAATAATTTGAAGTTCATTTGCCCATCCATCATGCTGTTAGAATTTTCAGCCATACAATTTTGTGATGATATAAATCATGGACAAATAAATTTCAAATTAATTGATTTTTTATTGTTAGGCTATCTTAGACATATAGAACAATATGAGCGGTTCAGATTTTTTATAGGGTCTCTATTTCATGAGTGTTCACGAAGTGCTCACCAAAGTAGTGTGCAACCGAAGATCTCTCTCTCTCTCTCTCTCTCTCTCTCTCTATATATATATATATATATATATATATATATATATATATATATATATGGGTAATGCTCAGTTGAAAACGCAAATGTCTGTGAAAACGTGGAAAACCACTAAGGCCGTTGTTTGAGACAACGGCCTAGGTTATAATGCATTATAACCTAGGCTGTTGTCTCAGACAACGGCCTAGGTTCGTTTTCACGTTTTCACAGACATTTGCGTTTTCAACTGAGCATTACCCTATATATATATATATATAGAGAGAGAGAGAGAGAGAGAGACACACACACTTTACTGTAATTGTACCTGCAAAATTATAGTAAATAAATTAATTAATTAAAAAATTAAAACCCAAAGTTTCGAAAATATTTACCAAAATGATCCGCTTTTGGAAAGTATTTACCAAACTGACACACTTTCGAAAGTATTTACCAAAACGACCAACTTGGTCTTTGAAAGACCGAGTTTAGTTAAAACTAACTCGGTGTTTCAAAGACCGAGTGTTAGAATTCGAAAAATCCAAAAATAACATTCGGTCTTTAAAAAACCGAGTTAATTTAACTAAACTTGGTCTTTCAAAGACCAAGTGGGATGGTTTGGGAATTTAAAAAAAAAAAAAAGGACAGTTTGGAATAAAACTTTCAAAAAGTGGGGCAGTTTGGGAAAAAAGTCAATTAGGTGTCTATTTTTTTTTTTTTTTTTTTTGAGATTAAAGGTGGCAATTAGGTGTCTATTAACTATAAGCATGCCTCACGTTTATCACTTATTCACTAAAAAGTTACCTCCTTTTATCCAAAGTGAAAAACTTATCTAAGATTTTAAAAAATTATCTAAAAAATAACGTACCAAATTTATGGTCGTCTTGAGCTTTTTCCGTGTTACTTGCTTTGTTTTGCAAGAATAGGTAAGCGAGACAGATCTAGTCCATCATGCACACACACACACTTAGGAGAAAAAAAAGTAGTACGTATGTACCTGAATTTGATCGCCGACGTTCACAATGAATGCATTTGGGATGGGCTGAATTGTGACCCATTCACCATCCTTACGGACTTGAAGACCCTTGACATGATCATCGGCGAGCAAAACTGTCAACCCACCAGGATCAGAGTGGGCTGAGAGGCCGAGGGCAAGGTCAGGCTGTGGGCATTTGGGATAGTAGTTCACCCTCAAACATGCACCAACTTCCTCTTCCCCGAACGCCCTGTGCAAGAATCCTACATCCAACCCTAGGCTTATCGACATCACCTGTATTAGTGTCTTGCATAGCTTAGCTACCTCGCGCCCATACTCATCAGTTACATCCCTGGTCATCCAAATTCTAAACCAAGTTATATCACAATCGATCATACTAGAATTAATAGATTAATTAAGCTTAATTTGTCATAAGACCTGTACCATAATAATTAAGTATCTCTACTTTTCAGTTAAAAAATTATAGTTAGTTTCATCTCTAGCTAGTAGTAATTTATTTGCAGTGGAAAAATTGGTAGTCCATTAGTTAATTGTTAGGAAAAAAAAAAAGATAGTTACCATATTTCATTAAAGAGAAATTAAATATATATATAATTATACCTGCAAGAAATTGGCTGATCCGGCCACTTGTCAAAGTTCTTAATAGACGCAGGAAGAAGATGCATAAAGAAGTAGTCACCCCAATCCAAACAAGCTCCCTTCTCCACCCCAAGCCTACTCCCATACCCTTCATAAGTCATCGGCGAATTTGCAAACTTCTTCTTCTCCTCCATCGACATCTCAAAGAACTTCCTCCAAACTCCCCTCATCTTCGATATCAAATCCATGCTCACCCCATGGTTCACCACCTGGAAGAACCCCCAGTCCCTGCACGCATCGGACACTGCCCTCATTGTTGTTCGGCATTCCATTACGCCCGCAATATTGAGCCCTTGCAGGTCCACTACAGGTATGCTCAGCTCGTGCCTGATCTGAGCCGTTAAGGAGTGGAGGGAGGGACGTTCAGAGGGTGGCTTCACGTAGCTGTCAGGGATTTGGGTGGGTCCACTGTCAGCGATGGACTGAACGGGGACGATTGGTTCCGGCCAGTCTTGGAGCAAATCCATTATTTTGGAAATTTTATTTTAAAAAAAATTTAGAAAAATTTATATATATTGCAGGGATAGGTTTACTGTTACGATGTAGTAATTGTGATATGAATATGAGATCATTTTGATTTATTTATAACCGAGGAAAGTGGGTCGGATTGCAGCTTACGAAAGGGACGTAGACGCAAACGTGATCAATATGGGTCAATATGGGACGGAGAGCCTAATAAAGATCTAGTTGTGTGGTTTTGAAAATTTTGCTCCTAGTGCCACACTTTTTGAAAATATTTGATACTCTGTCCTACTTCCGAAAATAATTATCTGTTCTACTTCCGAAAATAATTAGCGATCTGCTCATGTTTAGGACACATCAGTATAAATCACTATTGAAAATAACGACATAGGTTATTTTCAATAACGACATCTATTTTATATATTTTTTTCATGCTGTTATTAGGAATAATGGCATCAGTATATTTCTCTTACAAGTGTGAATCTTCTAACATTAAAAATTTCTAAATGTGAAATAAACTTATAAATAATACATCTTGAATAACGGCATTCGAATGACTGATGTCGTTATTGGAGATAACAGCATCGGTTATATATAAATGAACTCTTGCCGTTATTTGAAAACAGAGAGAATGAATAATAAGTTTTTTTTAAAAAAAAATTATAACTGATGCCGTTATTTGGAATAACGGCATCAGTTATAATTTTTTTTTTTTAACTTATTCGTCAGAGAGGATGAATAATAAGTTACTTTTTTATAAAAAAAATTTATAACTGATGCCGTTATTCCAAATAACGGCATCAGTATTCAGAATGCCGTTATTTGAAATAACGGCTTCTGTTATAAGGTTTTCACACTTGCAATTTTTTTTTTCTAAATGGAGACTACAAGTTGTCGAAAAACAAAATAACCTATGCCGTTACTCCAAATAACGACATGACACTTTTTCTAAATATAGATGCCGTTATTGGAAATAACGGCACGTAAATAACCTATGTCGTTATTTTCAATAATGGTTTATGCTGACGTGTTCTAAACATGAGCATATCGCTAATTGTTTCCGGAAGTTGGGCAGAACATCAAATATTTTCAAAAAGTGGAACAGTACGGGCAAAATTTAAATTTTCTGAGGTTTTCTGGAAAGAGAAATTCAGTTTAAGTACCCCATCTTGACTCTGATTCTTTTATTAATGGAAATTGGAAGGCTAGACGAACATTCTCGGGTTGATATTTTTTCAAATCTCTACTTATATATATATATATATATATATATATATATATATATATATATATATATATATATATATATATATATATATATATATATATATATGAGAAAAGTGAGCCTCATATAGGGTATGAGAAAATTTTCCTCATACAAAGTGATTATACTCACTTGGTGGGGTCCTTATGGAAGATCTACTCCGTCCATTATGTTTATCATACTAATGGATGTATGTGTAGAAGAAATTAAGTGGTTTGGAGATCATTCACTCATGCATCATGTGGTTGAAAAATGAACGATTTCAATAATAATACAAATCGAATCACAAATTGGACTCACATGATGCATGGGTGAATGGGAGAAGGCCTTTGTCCATAATCCAACCCGTACAGTGCATGTACAGGTAAAATTTTTTTTGCCCTTTTCATTCCTCCCAATTTTCACCCACGTGCACAGCACGTGTATAATACTAGTATTTTATAAATGAAGGGCTACATATTATATCCAGCTGTCGAACTGGAGACTTCACTTTATCTATACCAATTTATTTTAATTTTATCACGTCAGCTATGATTTCGAATTAAGTCATATCTGGATAGAACATGATTAAATTATATTTAGACTACATATTTGGAATAAGTACGAGCACGGCCTAAGTTCCCGGAGGACTAAGACAAAATGCTCAAATAATTATTTTTAAGGGCCTCTAATTATAATATAAATTTTTTTACGCGTAAAATATATGTCTACATTTACAAAAATACAAATTTGGAGTTCCTAAAAGTAAAAAAAAAAAAACAGGGATCTAGGTGGCTGCCTTACCGATCTCAATGTGGGGGCGGCCCTGAGTACGAGGCTGATTGTATTGAAAAATATATAGGATGAAAACCATTTTTTATGTCCAACTTAGTTTCCTTTATCTTTAAATAGACTTTGTTTTGTCTTTGATTTTGATGATAACACGGATAGAATCATTACATCACAAGATATTATAAAAATTAAAGGTGTAATTACATTTTTACTGAACGTAAAATCAAATAAAACAACAACAAATCCCAAAAATAAATACAGCTAGCAATTGAGAAAATTACTAGTAAGGTACAACACAACAACGGAGCAGCGACCAACAGCAGATAGCAACAAGGTCCAAAGGAAAAAGGGCAAGGAGAACTCGATACTGGATCCCCAACAACACAGACCGGCGAACCCAAATGCGGCTCCGATGAAACTGAACACCGGAAATCGGCAGCTTGGGCCAAAACGCAGCGAGAGCACTCGGAACGCAAAGCCTCGAGTGCAACAGGAGCAATGAAAGCCACCTCTGAAGCTGATAGCACGGAGGAAGTTGCAGGCGCAGCGTGCAACATCCAAACCAAGCCGGGAGGGACATTGGCTAACAGCTGGGGAGACCACACCCAAAAAAAACACGAACGACGTGCAAATAAAGGAAGAGCAGCAAACACAAAGAAGCACCCCAACAACAAAAATGAGCAGCAACTCAGCTCAAAAGATAAAGAGAAACTTAATAATAATAGCTATATATAGGCGATAAGAAGCTAACGAAACAGAACCAGTGCTTGAAAACACAAGCAGAAGCGGCCCAAAAAGCAGCCCGCGCCGACACCCAGCACAAGAACGAGCAAAGACAACAAAAACCCAAACAACAGAACATACACAGCACAACCAAACCAAAAAAGGATATACAAGGGCAGAACCAAGCCTGAACTAAATCCACATCAGTGGCCAAAAACATATACAAGAAGGAGGCCATCAAAAGCACTTAAAGCTAGTGCCAAAAAGAACAAAGCCAGCATCAGTTCATCCATACATCATAAAAAGAACAAGAGACAACACTAATAGCAGTTACATCCAAAGGATACATTTAAGGCAAGCCAGAAGGATAGGAGGGCAGAAGGCCGTCCCCAAAAGCCAGAGCACTACCAAAAACTAGCAAAAAAGCCTTCAGAGAGAGAGAAGAAACAAGCTACACCCACTTCAACACTGCAGGGAAGAGTGGAATGGTAGATAGGTTAGAAATGAAGTGTACTAATAATAGAAAATGCTAGTAGACCGATAAATGTTGATCGCATCGGCAAGGCGATCAAGGTGCAATGCCTCCACTTTATCAAGAGATAAAGAGGATGGCCAAAATTTGGAGTAGAATAAAAATTCATCGATAATGGTATCAATCGAAGAAACGGAGTGATAAAAAATACGTTTATTCCGTTCCGACCAAATCACCCAAATGATAGCCATAAGAGAAAGAAACCAAGATTTACGATACTCTTTCCTAAGAGAATGTGTCATCCAACACGAGGTAAAAATGTTGGGGATATCAGGAGCAAACCATGCCAAAGAAGTTATCCTCCACAATGGTTTAGTAAAGTTGCATTGAAGAAAAAGGTGATTGGCATCCTCGTGATTGGAGGAACACAAAGGGCATAATTGACCTAAAGCCAAATTCATCTTATTCAGGACCTCTATAGTGAGGAGCTTGTTATTAAGAGCAAGCCATATAAGAATCTTAACCTTCAAAGGAGCGCAACTACTCTATAAAGGCTTAGCAAGCGGGGAAAGGATACCGCCGAAATTAAGGAAATTATAGAAAGATTTAACCGAGTAATCACCGGTCCTGGTCCATCGCCATTCGAAATCTTCCGATGGATACCAGCAATAGAGGTTGAGCTTGAGAAAAAGCTCTTGAAGCTCAAACTCCAGCGATTGGGGCAGAACACCACTGAATTGGATAGACCAGAACTTTTGGTTATTGATGATGGTAACAGAGTCTGCCATAGTGGCTGAGGGGTTGGAGGCCAGTTGGAAAAGAGAAGGGTAGACCAATGCAAGCCTAATGTTTCCGAACCATAAATCGGTCCAAAACTTGGTCTTGGAACCATCAGCGTAGACATGGTAAATACCACATTAGAAAGGTGCGACCACTTTCCAAGCCCCCCTCCAGAAGTTCGAAGACTTGCGAGGGAGGGTTGGCGGGAATTCCCACATCTTATGTCTGGGAAAACATTTAGAGGAGATGAAACGAGCCGAGGGCAAATGGTCGAATTTCAGAAATCACCAAAGCCATTTGCCCAGAAGAGCTAAGTTATGGTGACTAAGGTTAAAAACCCAAAGATCTCTGGCAGCTTTGGAGGTGCAAATCAACCTCCAATTACAGAGGTGAGTTCCCGCTCTAAAAGAATCAGCGCCAGACCAGAAGAAGTTTCTTCTGATTTGGTCAATCCTCTTGATGGCCCCAGATGGGATGAAATAGAAAGACATCATATAAAGAGGGATAGAAGATAGGACAGAATTGATAAGAATAAGTCTTCCTCCACGCGAAAGGTGCTTATCAGACCACGAGTTAAGTCTAGATTCCACCTTTTCAATCATAGGCATCCAATCCGCTTTATGGAGTTTTCCCCATCTTAAAGGAATTCCGAGATATTGGATAGGAAAAGAGGCCGATGCACAGTTAAAGAAGTTAGCTATTTCAACTTGTCGGTTGTGAAACCCTCCAAGCCAAAGAACCGAAGATTTTTGGAAGTTGATGGAAAGACTGGAGGCAATCTCAAATAAGTAAAGAAGTAACTTAAGGTTCCGAAGGGTGCATGCATTGGGTTTTGCAAAAATAATAGTGTCATCGACGTATTGGAGGTTCAGCACACCACAGTAACTTTGAGAGCCCCCCAGACCTTCTATCACCCTAGCCTCCCAGGCATTGCGGAGCAACTTGCTGAACACGTCGGCCACAAGAGAGAACAAAAAGGATGAGATCGGATCTCCCTGGCGGAGGCCACACTTACACTTGAATTTGTGACATTCCGAACCATTAATAATAATGGACGAAGTCCTAGCGAACAGGCCGGATTTAATCCAAGCTATTCATTTAGGACCAAAGCCTCGGTATATGAGGATTTCAAAGAGGAAGTCCCAGCTTACATTATCATAAGCTTTTTGAAAATCTAATTTTAGCAGAATACCTTTTGAATTGGATTGATGGTAATCGGTTATAATTTCTTGCGCCGAAGCCATGCTATCCAAGATAAAGCGATCTTTTATAAAACCTGTTTAAGCAGGGTAAATCAATGGAGAGATAACCGCACTGAGACGGGATGAGAGAACTTTCATAATGATCTTGAAGGTCGTATTTATAAGGCTAATCGGTCGAAAGTTAGAGACCAAATTGGCACCCAAAATTTTGGGGATGAGAACGATGTGAGTGTAATTGATCCTATCGAAGGAAAAGGACCCTTGGTGAAGATCAGAGAACATTTTGAGAAGGTCGTCTTTGAGACCGTCCCAAAAGTGTTGGAAGAAAAAAGCTGGAAACCCGTCGAGCCCAGGGGCTGAATTACTCTTTAGTGAAAAAACCGTGGATTTAATTTCTTCTAGATTTAAAGGAGCTTCCAGGCTAGACAGGCCGTGAGATTGCTGGCCATACAATTGGAACCTATCCAATTGAATGGAGCGATGTTTGTGAGATCCCAGAAGATTTTTAAAAAAGCGAAGGAACGACGCATGGATCTCAGGGTCCTAATTCAATTCATGACCATTATCGAGGATAGAGGTAATATGATTGCCTCGTTGACAATGAGAAGCGTAATTGTGGAAGAAGGAGGTGTTACCATCACCCTCTTTCAGCCAACGAATCTTAGCTCTCTGAACCCATTTAATATGGTCGTTATGGAGAAAGGAAGCAAATTCCCTCTTACAAGATGCACGCTTGGAACGAAGGGAATCCAAGATAGGTCCAAGTTCCTCAAGTTTATCAATGGAATCAATGGATGAGAGAAGAACATTTTTAAGGAAGAGGGCATTGGCAAATCTTTCTTTACACCATATCTTACGGCCAAATTTAATAGCGTGAAGCTCAAGAAGGATACGACCTAGACCGGAGGAACCAGTGATAGCAGAAAGACATTCTGTAATGAGATTGACGAAGATTTGATCTTGCAACCAGAATTTTTCAAAGCAAAATTTGAAAGGTCTTGCGAAATTATAGTTAGAGCACAAAGAGATAGGAACGTGGTCCGATGACGGGTTGGCCATTGCTGAAACAAGAGAGTTGTGGAAATGGTTGATCCAATCGGGGGAGACAAGAAAGCAATAAAGTTTTTCCATAGTCGGGGACAACTGCATGTTAGATCAAGTGAAAGATCTACCGTTGAGCGGAATATCAGTCAAATGGAGAGAACGGATGCAGTCATTAAAACGGGAGGAGACTAGGGAATTCGAATCAACCCCTGATCTTTCCCGAGAGAATCTTGTGGCATTAAAATCTCCGCAGAAGACCCAAAACCCTTGAATGTTGTTTTGGAATGAGATGAATTCGTTCCAAAATTCGTTATGACGATCCGTGGTGGATGGACCGTAAACAGATACCACAGTGAGTGGACAATTGAATTCAAACCAGTGAAGCCGAATAATGAGGAAGAAAGTTAATATACGAATAGAGATTAAGGAGAAGACAACATCTTTAAAACCAAAGAGGATCTCTCCTCTTGATCCAATGGAATTCAGAGAAACCCAATTGGAGATGATGGAACCACCTATCGAGTGAAGGATGGAAGGGCACGGGGATTCAAGTTTAAATTCTTGAATAGAGATCAAGTCACAATGGGAGGAGAAAATGGGGTGATATATAGCTAGTTGCTTGGACGCACTCCTCAGACCCCTAATATTCCAAGAGATGCTAATCATTATAACACTTATTCTTAAAAGCTCTGAAAATTTTGCAACTTCGGATAGAGTCAAAGTCCATAAAGAGGTCCGAATTAACCAGAAACCCCATAGCTTTAGACAAAAGAATCATCTCTAGGTTAGAAAGGGATTCAAAGTGCACCTGATAGATGGAGCCAAATTGATCTGTCCCAGATGAGGAAGGAATGGGGGGAGAATCAACAGACTTGCGGATCTGAGCCGCAAGTGATGCTGTCGGGTTAGCCGAGTGACTCGGAGATCTCTTAGCTCGAATACGAGCTCTCGAACGGATCACGGCAAAGGGCTTTTTGTGAGATCCAGCAGACTATTGACTCTCCGGGGGGGGGTGCAACAGAAGCTGAACGCTCTGCACTTTCGCACGCTGAATAGAACAGGGGTTGTTTAAGAACGACAGATGAATTGTGCTAGACGCCATGAATGAAGGTGAAAGAGAAGTAGGGAAAAGATTAGAAGAACGGGAGTGAGGCAGTGGGATCTCTCTACATCGACAAGGTGAGTAGAAACCCACCGGGTACGATGTCGGATCCCAAAGAAGAGAACTAAAGTGAGTATAAGTGGCTAGACAGTAATCGAAAGCGTAGCTAGCCGGCAGAGAAGAGTATATACCAAAGCGAAAGCAACGAAAGCGATTGAAAGCACAAGGAATAGAACCTGGAAATTTAAAAGCAATCGAATGAAATGAAAAAATTACATTCTGATGGGGATTAAGCTGATCCATATTCGTGACTTCTTCTGCTAAAAGATCATCATGATCGGTCCACTCTTCAGCTTTGGACAAGGGGAAGAAGACGCTTTAATAGCAGGTGAATAGGATTTGGAACCAGAGGCTGGAGTACACTGAATAGCACTCTTGTACTTGTCCCACACAGAGGAAAATGACGGATTCACCTCCCAAACTGGCCATTTCTCATCTGACTCAATCAAAGTGGATGGAGCAGCCAAAGGAACAATCGCAGTGGACATAGAGGGAATAGTGGTAAGAGCAACAGGCACCAAAGAAGTCGGTATGGAGAGGGACCCCGACAGAGGGAGGGGGGTGAAGTTTGGGTGAGGGGTCGATTGCACCGGAAAGAGAGGTGGAACTGTGCTTCGTAGCAGCAATGTCGGGGTTGATCCATACTAGGTTGTGCACTTTAGACGGGGAGATTTTTGGCTTGGATGGAGTGCTAACACCTCTGCGTTAGGTCTGCCAGTTCTTTTTAGAATGAGCATTGTGCGATGCCTTCCATTTGGAAGATGAAGCAGTCTGCTGAGAAGAAGAGCTGATTGTGAAAGATTTTGGAGCAGAGGGAACCTCCGCAGAGATCTTAGGAGTTCCGAGATCCAACCGAGAAGACTTCGAACTACCCTGACCACCATTCTGATAAATGACAGAGATATCGAAGATAGATACATTATCTCTTAATGAGTAAGCGTCGATTCTGTCAACCCCAGGGGGGCAATAGAACTCTGCATCGACTTGTAGGCATTTAGATGCCAACATAGTGGAAGAAGAAATGCGGCGCAGCTCCCCCACGCATTTGGACATGTCAACAACCAGATGGGGTGAGTCGTAGAAGGGTGGGAGTCCTAGAAGAGTGACTTGAACGGGGGATTGGATCAGCGCGGGAGGAGGATGACCTAGGTGCCCCAATTTGCGAATGGAAATCTTAATAGCACCAATGGCAAGGGTGTGGATGGCAATAAGCTCTTCAAGAATTTGCACGGACGAGAAAATAATGACCACCTCCCCATTGGAACAAGTGTTAACCACCCACGCCCATTCTTGAACATTACAGGAGTTGCACAGAAATAAATTGAGGGTATGGTTAGGAACCGCACCTCCAGAGAAGGAAACCGCCCCATAGGATATAAAAAATTTCAATTTATCAGAAAGCTCCGCTGAAGGGATGAAGACAAAGGGTACATTGGTCTTGGATACCTGCTTTGCAGGCTGGGAGGGCACAAGGGAAGCAGGCATGGGGAGTAGAGGAGAATCCGAAGATGATTTTGCCCTCTTAGGCTTGGGAGCTTGAGAGTCTGCAAGCTTAGATTGCAACGATGGGAAGTCAAGTGCATCTAGCACTTGCTCGGAGATGGGAACCCCCAAGGAAAGACCCTAAATTTTCTGAAGAGAGAAGCAGCGATTACGCGAGTGGCCGGACTTCAGGCAAAACAAACACTTCATGTTGTCCGTGCAAAACGCCTTCACGTGCCCCGGTTGGAGACACCAGAAGAAAACGAGGGCGCGGGAGAGAGAGGAAGACGAAGATGTTTTAGAAAAGGGATTGGAAGAGGAAGTGAATGGGCGGTAAAGAATAGGGAGCACTTGCCCTAGAATCTTCTTAGAGATGGGCCGACCAAGAGAAGGCTTTGAATGGCCCAGAAGTCCCAAATTCGTGATTTTTTTGGGTTAATATATTTTTTTTAACGATCTCAGCCTACGAATAGTCCATATGGGTCGGTCCCAGGACCAATAAAGGAAGAAAAAAGTGACAGAAGTGAACAGATGATATACCACAATCACTGTAGTGATCAGAGCGGTGGCTACGAAAAATGAACAAACTGAAAACAAATCCCAAAATGGAGAAGTAATTCAAACTTTAAGAACAGGAACGTGATGAAGACAAGGATGAGAAAATTGATAGGGGTGGGATCGTAAGATCCAAAAGAAAGAACACCCAGTCGACCTAAAAGAGGTATATATCACACCAGTAAAACGCAGTCAGGGGACAGAGATACACCCGACGAAGAAGAGAACAATAATGACGAAAGAGAGCGAGAATAATAGAGAAGAAGCCAGATCCCGGCTGAAGCAAACACAGAGGGGATCCCTGAAACGGGATCTGAGAAAAATAAAGAAAAATAAAACCAGAACACAAATACTTACAGTGGAATGGGCGCGAACCTGTAGAGCTCAGAAAGGGAAAGAATGAGCCTCCGCTAGATCTCCAAGGACAAAGGCCTCAATCCAGGGGCAATCTACCACGGAGGAAGCGGAAAGGAGAAACCAAACAGGGAGGAATCCAAGATCCTCAACGACAGAGCCACCGGAACCGGACCAGAAGGCTCGACGACTCTTGGGACCAGGAGAGGGAGGGATCCAAACCAATGCCCCGCCACGCGAAGGAGGCAAACCTGAAGAAGAGGGCTAGCATGGGCCAGCCAATCTGATAGCAAGAAGCCACAAACGGCAGAGGGAAGGAAATAGCCTCATGCACCAAGGGATGATGATTGACTAACTACTAGGAGCCCCCAGCAAAAAAAAAGGGTGGAGGAGAAACAAACGAAATGGGTTTAAAGAGGGTGAGGAGATCTCTAACTTTAAGGAAAGGAGGGAGGGGAGAAGATGCGTAGAGAAGGTGGATCAGGACGGAAAAGGATCCAGGGAGAGACTTCGTTCTTTTGAATTTGGGGATTTCTTCCAAGGATTTGATAAAATTATCTCAGCACTTCAAAAGTATTCAATATTGAGACAATTCTAACCAAGAAAAAAAAATCTTATTTTGTCTTTATCTGAAAAGAAAATCTGACAATAAAATATGTCAAATTTAAAGGAAAATCATTTCCCATTTAAAAAGACAAGAAAACGCAAGAAAATTAATAAAAAGAATCTTTTAAAAGATTTGGTGGCACTTTTTTTTTTCTTCATAAGAACCTTAGATAAATATTTTAAGGATATTTTTCTATCTACTTTTCTTCACTATAAAAGAAAAAAATAATTATGGAATTTCTTTCTCTAATTTTTTAAAATAACGTTCAAACAAAAGAAATTAAAATATTGAGTTATCCTACTTATTTGCATGTCAAACAAACGGACAGAATTAAAATATAAATTAATCGAAAATCTATTTTCTTAGTTTCTATTATTTTATTTTCTTGAAACAAACATCCCCTACATCTTCTTAAAAATGTGAGATTTAAAGATTTGAAAAATAATTTATTTTCAAATCAGGATTCCCCTTAAAAAAAACCTAACTTTAGGAAGGAGAAAAAAGAAAAAAGAGAAGAAGGAAAAAAAAAAAATTCAAAACTTCTCCAGGGTTCTCCCAATTCCGAAACTTAAATCTTTTTCTAGATGCAACTTTAATCCCGTGATAAATTTAGGGAAGGCAGATAGCTAGATGAAATATTTTTTCATTGTCCATGATAATATTTGTTACGGAAGTCTAAATCTCAAAATTTTAAATCCCACTTTTATACTATATTCATCAACCTCTAATTGGCCGTCATATCCGCCCAATTAATTCCGTCGACTTTAACTGGAGTCGCGTGCTCAGGCAGCAAGCATCGCATCTTTGTTTTATGTCGACATGGGACGGAGCCTCCAGAAAATGTACTGTATTTTTGTGGGGGGCCTGGGTTTGGTGTGCGTTCGGTGTGGGTTTTGGGTTTCCTGGAATATGAGAAAGGAAAGAGATGGATATTTTGCAACTATTTAAACCTTGGCGCTTTTCATCTTTTCAAATTTTAACAGACTAGTATTTTTCACGTGCGATGCACGTTTTGATAAGAGTTGAAGGATTATCACGTGCGATTTACGTGTTAAGAAATAGTTTTGGAGTTGGACATACGTTGTACGTAATTGGAAAAATTATTTTGAAGGAAAAGATACAATTTGTACGTACAATACACGTGTTGATAAGTAGAATTTGAACTGTACGTGCAACATATGTGTACGTTTAGTGTTAAAAAAATATTATAAAATTGTTTTGCACGTGCGTTACATGTTTTAAATAGGTAAATTTTTATTTATTTATTTGTTTTTATTGTAATTAATAAGAGAGTTGGAGTTGCACGTGCAACGCACGAGTTTTTATGTTGATAATATTACAATTCCAACTCTCCTATTATAATATTAGAGATAATAGAAATGAAAGTGTCACGTCAGCATTAGCACAGGAATTTTACTGCACGTACCGGCAGCAAATATACAGTTTTCTCATTTGTTTAGCCCATTTTTGAAAGACATTGATCTACACTTCAACGTATATATATCTAACGTAGATATAATTAGATCATATTCTATCTAAAATGGACCTAATCTGAACCCGTGAACTACGACTCACTTGATATGGTTTGATAATTGAGGAGATAAAATATTTCATGGTTGATGAATGTATGTGTACACCTATCTCTAATATTATAATGGGAGAAGATCTTAGTGTCATTTGTAAATGTTTTGTCATTCTACTATCCCGTACAATGCACGTGCATAACTATTATAAAGAAAGTCCTAGATTCAAATCATGACTACGTCTAAATTTTTATTTTAAAAAACTATATTTATTAAAATGTGCATAGCACAGCACGTGTAAACTACTAGTGTATATAAAGAAAAGAAATCTATAAAATAAGTGAGAGGCATAGATAAGATAAATTGATATTATATAATAGAGGTTTCATAATTTTTTGTTTATTCTTTTGTCTTTTTTATTCTTATACATGTAATTTTTATTTCCTTTATTACATTACTTAATTTTTAAAGTAAGTGTTAGTATGGTTTACTAGTAAATATCTTAATTTGTTGGTGAGAAATATGTTTAAAGTTCGAATTCTGCTTGAACCAAAAATTATCAATTAATATATATTCGGGTAACTTTTCCTACTTTTTATGGTAAAAAAAAAATCCAGGACAACATGTGGGCGTGTATGACTATGAACTTATTCAACAAAAGAGTTGAAGTTCTCAATCTCTATCTAATATTTATTATTTAATAAAATACAACATCAAGCCAAGCAACAACAAAGCTATCATCACAACATTCTAAAGGTAAAGAGGTTCTGCTGATAAGATTTTGGCCACAACATTGTCTTCTAGGCACACCATAGCTTCTTGTGAGATGTGGGTTACTAGAGCTACCTACAGGGAACGGGTTAACTCTTCTTCATCCCAGCATCAACAGACCCAACATCAACTACTTTCTTCGGACCAAATGCTTCATCCCCACGGGTTATCGGAGCTCGAACTTAATGGGTGCGGGCCCAACGAGGGGGTCCGACACCCACCACCTCCCCCCCCCCCCCCCCCCACCACCACCTCCACCTCCACCTCCACCTCCACCCCCTCCACCTCTACCTAATTCCATCACTGCAGATTCTCCTCTGCCCCCACTCATCTCAGCTCCTGCACCGAGGGCCAACGCCAACTGCTCCGCTAACGCCAATGCTGCAACCCCGATCCAACCCCGTAGGGAGGACGAAAAGCCGAGGCTCAGACGCTCGCGCACTCCGCCGAGGTCTCACCGCAGTGGCACTCATCGGCAAGGTTGGAGTGGCGATGGTCATCATCGCTGGCAGGGGTCCTCCTCGAGAGAAGGGGCCCATAGAGGGGGTCCCTCTACTAGCCTTTACAGGCGTAATGATCACCCCCCCAGGACCGGCACTTCCCCCGAAGGCACCATCAGGATGAGCGACAGCATACTTACAAGAGTGTTCCCCAATACAGTAAGAGTTACAGACAAAGAGATGGGGACAAAGGTCACCAAGAAGCTACCCGACCGAGTCACTACAGTGAGCAGCGACACCACTCTCTTCCCCAAGGTGACAAGGTAGCTCCTCTATTAACCCTGATCAGAGAGCAGCGACACCATTCGCATCCCGTGGACCAAAGTTCAATGGCCAGCCAACTCAACCCTACCCACGCCAGACTCACTGATGCGTTCACAAACGCCCACTCCATCCACAAAGGCCAGAGCCCAGAACCTCCACTGCAGCAATGCCCTCAGACCACTCCTTCCGGTCCCGACGTATCCAACACCAACTGGGCCCAAAGAGAGGGACCAGAGGGGACGCGAGGGGACGAGGAACTGTCGGAGGGGAACTGGCAAGTTGTAGTTCGGAAAGGCAAGGGTGCAACAAAAACAACTTCTTCTCCGACTCTCCCAAATCACCATCAAAAACAAAAGCAGAGGAAAGGCAAAAGAAAACCAGTGCCATGCTTCAACTGTGGAGACCTTGGGCACTACCGCAAAGATTGCACAAAAGAGGTGAGGTGCCTCAAATGCTTGAAATGGGGCCATCTATCGTACGTGTGCTCCAACTTTGTAGAGTCGGCCCCAGACGAGGAGCGACTGGTTCACAGAGGGAGATCGCCGGACAGCCCCACGACTATCAGAATTACAAACAGCCTGGGCATTATAAGGAATGAAGAAAGGTGGTTAAGGCAGTGGTGCGCGGTTGCAAGGGTGCGGTCGGGGAGGCCCTCCGAGATCCATCTATTGCAGGCATTGGAGGCCAAGTGGCCGATGAAGGCGTATAAGGATTGGGTGGTCAAGAAGATCTGCCACTTACAATTTTTGGTTTCTTTCCCTTCGACAGAGAAGGTTGTGGAGGTGACGAGGCTAGGGACGGTGGACTGCGGCCACTTCTCAGTTGAATTTTTCCCGTGGACACCGACCTTCGGTGCGGAGCCACCACAAGGAGAGCTCTATTGGATCTGGATTCACAATATTCCGCTTCATTTTTGGAAGCGGGAGGCTATTCAAGAGATCGTGGCTGACTTCGGGTCTGTTGAAGAAGTAGACGAAAAAACAGTGCGACGATCGGAAATCATCTCAGCAAGGGTGATGATTCGCAGCGTCGACATCGCTCGGATGCCAAGATTCGCCAAAGTCTACTCCTTTGAAACCTCCTATCTGATCCGCTTCATGCTCGACAGGAAAGTTGATCCAGGCACAATGACGGTGAGCATCATCTCCCCAACGCCACCTGTTGCCATTAGAGATGGCCGGTCGTACTCATAGGTGGTCTCCCCGTCGAGGGATTCCACCATTGATGGCATGCATGAGATTGAACGAGCTCATAGGGAGCTCATCAGGGAGGCTAGAGAGCGGGAGCAGCTACTGTGCAGCACGGTGATGGAGGGATCAGCGCCGCCGGGGGTCACGTCGACCATGGATGGGCGGGAAAGAGCCATGTCCATCAGATCCAACGGTCAGGGTGCTAGGATTTCAAATTCAAACCAACGACCTAATTTGGGTTGTTCGGCAGTTGAGCCCCAAAGGAAGGAGGTACAGCAGAGCCCCAAAAGTGGTAGCTTTCATCTAGGAGTTGGTGAAGGGGGTAGGAGGGAGGACCACTGGGCCAAGACAGGGAAAATGGAAAGTACTGCAAAAGACAAATTGGGAAAGAGCCACCAGAGGTCAAAAGGGAGGTTTGAGGAAGGGTTGGTTGGGGCTAGTGCAGGTGGGGGCTTCTCGACGCCAGAGGACATAGTGGGTACCAGAGCCTCCCCCCAAAGAAGGAAAGCTTCTGTACCACAAGCCTCCGTCCTCGAGGCTGCGAGAGCTCAAAGAGGCAAAGGAGTTGGTAAGTCTGGCGTGTTAGGTGATAAGGGGATGGGGGTTTGGAGCGAAGTGCAGAACGTGAAGCCAGTCAGCGCATCGAAAGGCACGCGCTCTGGCAGCGCCGATGGGAGAGCCATTCCCCATTTGACAGGTGGCATTTCTGAGCGTTCGGCAGGTGATAAGCTCGAGGGGGGCGGTGCGGTTCACGAAGAGGTGGGCGGGAGTTTTAAGGGGGATGGTAGGGTGTCTCGCGAAGGATTGGAAGGGGTATTCGGATCCAGCTTGTTGGACAGTAGTGGACAGTTCTCAGGGGGTGTTTTTAAGAATGTTATTGGGCCAAAAGTTGGGCCCATAGAGGGGTCCTGTCTTGGGCCAATCGAGGGGCCCGTTGAGGGGTCCCGGATATTTAATCATGCCCCAGGCGTTACTTTGGGCGCAAATGAGTGTGTCCAAGTTTCTCCGCATTCTGAGGAGGATCGGCTTAACCTTGACGACGTCTGCGAGGAAGATTTTTTGGACTCAGAGGAGGAGACCATGGAGCTCCCTAGAGAGTCTCCAGAGCTGGTCCCCTGCACGTTCCCTTCAAACCAAGAGCTGGCCACACCTCCGTCTCAGTATGGTGCTGACTACAGGAGTCACAAGAGGGCGGTGGAGGAGTCCTTAGACGATTACTTAGAGATAGCGGCAGCCGCGAAGGCGGCGAAAACAAACGGCAGAGGTACAAGTCCTTTCCTAGCTTCAATTTTCAATTTTATGACAGATTGTGAAATTTTCCATCTAGCCAAAACATGCGGTCTTTCGGTGAACGATTTGGATAGAAATACCTGTCTTCTCAATCTTATTAGAGGATGGGAATCAGATAGGATTAAGCTTATCCTGAATTCGAACTTAGGTTCGAGTAACGTTACCCCCCCCCCCCCCCCACTGTTTAATTTATGGATGCCCTCTTCTGGAACGTTAGGGGCCTGGGAGGCCGGGGTAAACGGGGTATGGTTAGAGAACTCGTGGTTAAATCCAAGGCGAATGTAGTGGGCCTTCAGGAGACAAAGTTGTCTCACTTAGCTAGACTCAAGAAGGTGGGGGGATGTAGAATCTCAGAATGGAGAGTGCTTCCGGCAATTGGAGCATCTGGAGGCATCGCGCTAGGTTTTAATCCCAATATCTTCAGCTGTGTGGGCGAATTGCACGGGCAATTCTCCCTGTCAGTTCTTCTGCAAAGAAAATCCGACCTTTGGCTACAAGCGGTCACGGTCGTGTATGGGCCACACACTTCCACAGCTAGAACGGAGTTCTGGGCGGAACTGCGATCGATCAAGGCACAATGGGGTCACCCGTGGGTAGTAGGGGGCGACTTCAACATTACTAGATTCGCATCAGAGCACAGGGGTAGAGGTGCTTGCTCCCTAGATAGAGAGGCTTTTAACGAAGTCATCACGGATCTGGATCTTGTGGATATCCCCATATCGGATAGACTTTTCACCTGGTCGAATATACAGGCTCAGCCCATTCTGGCCAAGTTAGACAGGGTCATGGTGTCCTCAGAATGGGAAGCGAAATTCCCATTGGCTTCTGCCAAGTCCCTACCTAAGCCAACCTCAGACCACGTCCTAATCTTCCTTTCTGCAGGGGAAGTGCAAAGCAGAAAGCCAGCAAAATTCCGATTTGAGAAGGCCTGGTTGGAGATTCAGGGGTTCCATCACATGGTTTATGAGTGCTGGTCCCGCCCTACCAAGGGTACGGAGGCAATTGCAATCTGGTGCGAGAAAATATGCAGGCTTAGGGCCAAGCTGCGGAAGTGGAACCGAACCAGATTCGCATTAATTTGGAGATCAAAAGAGACCATTCTTGAAGGTATTGAGGATCTCGAGAAAATAGAAGAAACTAGGGATCTCGTACAGGAAGAACAGAGGAAATTGCTCCAGTTGTGAGAGGACATTGACCAGCTCTATAGGTTGGAGGAAATCAGGTGGCAGCAACGTTCGCGAGTCACTTGGCTCAAGGAGGGGGACGCAAATACAGCCTTTTTCCACCGTGTCGCCAGTGCTAGGCGTAGAGCCAACATTATCCACTCTGTCGACTCAGACAACGGTTTGATTCAAGGCGAGGAGGCTATTAGGCAGGCCGCCCAAGCCCACTACAGGAAGCTCTTTGGGCGCAAGGCAGAATTCAGATCCACCCTTAGCCAAGACTTCTGGTATAACCAAGCAGGGGAGCCAGGAGTTGATTTGCAATCCACTGAAGTACCCTTCACGGAGCAGGAGGTCTGGAAGGCGGTCCAACTTTTGGGTAGTGACAAAGCTCCGGGCTCAGATGGGTTCCCGATCATGTTCTACCAGATTTTCTGGGAGGAAATTAAAGATGACCTGCTTAATTTGTTCGGCGACTTATATGAGCACAAACTCAAATTGGGGAGAATCAACTACGCAGAGGTGGTACTCATCCCTAAACAAGAAGAGTCGCGACGCATAGGTGACTTCCGGCCCATAAGCCTGCTTAACTGTTCGATGAAGATCATCACAAAGACCCTTGCTAATAGACTGGGTAAGGTGATGGATGGCCTTATCAGCCAAGACCAGACAGGCTTCATTAAGGGACGGTGCATTCAGGACAGTATAGCTACAGCCGAGGAAACCATCCACCATTGCCACGCCGGTAACAAGAAGAGCTACCTCCTCAAGCTAGATTTTGAGAAAGCCTACGATTCTGTAGAATGGGACTGTCTGTTGGAAGCACTTAAGGGGAGGGGATTTGGGGAGAAATGGATCAGATGGATACACTCATGCCTCACTACTAGCAAAACAGCCATCTTGATCAATGGTTCGGCGGGCCACTCATTCCCCTGTAGGCGCGGTCTGAGACAGGGTGATCCCCTGTCCCCCCTTCTCTTCACCATTGTGGCAGACGTCCTCAGGGAAATGATGGTCAGATGTTGTAGAGCAGGATGGACTGTACCTGTGGCTAAAGGCGCGCAGCGCCAAGGATGCTCCATCCTCCAGTATGAAGACGACACCCTGTTTTTTGGCAATGGAAACCTTGGGGAAACTATTGTATTCAAGGGCATTCTATACTGCTTTGAGGCGTGGTCTGGTCTCAAAGTTAACTACCACAAGAGCGCTATTACACCGATTGCACTGAATCCGGAAGAAACAAGGGAGCACGCCTCCATTCTAAATTGCTCCGTCAAGAGGTTCCCAATTCAGTACCTGGGATTGCCCCTAAGACCAGGAAAACTCAAAAAGGCGGACTGGCTACCCATCATCGACAAGGTGGATAAACGTCTCGCTGGTTGGAAAGGGAAAGCCCTCTCCCTGGGAGGGAGAGTCACCCTAATCAATGCAGTCCTGACTAACCTACCTACCTATTACCTATCCTTCTTCGAGATGCCTCGGTGGGTGATTCAAAGAATTGACCGTACTAGGAAACGGTTCCTATGGAAAGGGGCAGACCCAGATCGAGGAGGATATCATCTTATCAAATGGGAGAAAGCGTGTATGAAAAAGATACACGGAGGCCTCGGCATTATCGATCTCCGGGACATGAATTTGGCCCTGCTGGGTAAATGGTGGTGGAAGGTTTTTCACCCCAATGGAGAAGGATGGCAATAGTTCGTCCAGGGGTACTTGCGCGGGAACGGTACAAGAAACCTTGGGTTCAGGGTAGGCCCTAGGGTCTCTCACTTCTGGAAAGGGATCGCTAAGGCGCACGGTCTTTCAATAGCTGCGTCAAGTCAGTCATTGGTAATGGTAGGCTGACCAGGTTCTGGTGGGACCAGTGGTGCGCAGATCACTCACTCAGCTCCTTGTTCCCGAATTTATACGCTCAAGCCTCCCGTCCACACTGTACGGTGGCAACAGCCTGGAAAAGAGGTGCTTGGAACCCAGCCTTCAAACAGCCGCTCGACGCGGCTTCCCTGAGCAGGCTGACGGAACTTAAAGCTTTCATCACTAGCTCCGGTGCCAGCTGCTCTCAGGGTCCCGACAAGCTGGCCTGGGACCTGGAGCAGGATGGTAAGTTCTCAGTCCGTTCGTTGTATAACCGGGTTCACTTTCGGGGATGCACACCAAATTGGTCTAACGTCGTGTGGAAAACAAAGGCGCCGCTGAAGATTAAAGTCTTCATTTGGTTGGTATTGAATGATGCTATCCTAACCAGGGAAAACTTGAGTAAACGACAACCAAATTTGGAAGTACAGTGTGGGTTCTGCCACCTCAACGTGGAAACGAGGGACCACCTGTTCCTTCACTGCCATAGGAGCAAGGCGGCGGTGACCGAGGTTCTCAATGCATTAGGGGCAAGCCATTACCCTCATTCTTATGAAGATCTTTGGGTGGGGCCACTATTTGCGACGGAACGTAGAGCGATGAGAGAGGCGTGGTTCCTTGCGATCGCCGCCATGACCTGGGTGCTTTGGCTAGATAGAAACAACCTTTATTTCCGCAATACCTGCAATTTCATTTCTGGCAATTTAACTAATATTATGCATCTAATCTCATTTTGGGCCAATGTCGCAGCAGCAGGTCCCAGGGGCAGAATTGCTACAGTGTTCCAAGTGCAGGACTTTGACGACGACGAGATAGAGATTGGACCGACTATTGACTGAGTCGGCTGCCACCAGTTGTGTGTCCCACCACCCCAGGGCTTGTTGGGGGGTAGTATTGTTTTTGTGTTTTTTCCTTTGTATTTTGTTCCCGCCCACCATGTTTCGGGGGGAGAATGGTTATGCTGTCTCTTTTTAGGACCTTGATGTAAGCTCAGTAGCCTGAGTTATGTTTATTAATTGCTGATTAATGAAACAGGGTGGCCAGATTCCACCTTTTCCTTCAAAAAAAAAAAAAACAAAAGAGTTGAATTTCAGTGTTAACTATTTAAAATTATTTGTTTTTTTTTTTTTTTTTTTTTTTTTTGAGGGAAAAGGTGGAATAATTTAAAATTATTAATTGTTGAAACTTGAAAGAACAAGGTTCGATGAAATTGATGGAATTGCCTCCACAACCTTAACTACAACATTTTGCTTTTGCAGATCACTACCTTACAACTCAACGATGTGAATTTGACGCTTTGGTTTGAAAGTTAAATGAAGGGTGTGGCCGACATTTAGGAGTAGGGTCTCTTAGTTGGCACATAGAATTATTTATAGTTTTGAAACTCATTTATCACATTCTGTATTATTCTAATATAACATCTATAATATGTAGTCTTGGGTAATATTGAAGGAAGCAAAGGCCAAGATAGAGTAACTCGGAGAAAGGTAGAGTCCTCTCCTCTCCTCCTTCTCCCATTTCCCTCCCCTTCCCTCTCTTTATATATACTAGCGTTACTCTGTACAAATTGCACAGAGTAAAACAATTTTAATGAACTCATAAAATTATATGGAACTTTAAAAAAATGTGCAAGAATTGAGAAAAATTAATTATTCAAGTGTATACTTTAGTGAAATTTATTCTAAAAAAAATGCTCATAGTCCGGCCTTTGTGTACATCATGACTGGCAATAGTCAGGCCTTGCCCCGTCTCATCTCAACCCTCTCCTCCCTCTCCTCCCCCTCCCAAATTCACATCCTATTCAGATGTCTTATCCCTCATCTCCCGTGTCTCCACTGTCTTCGACCGCAGTGACGTCCCCTTCTCCAATATCCTCCTCCACCTCTCCGTTCGCATTACCCTACTCTCCACCATCTACCTCCATACCAAATCTCATTCTTGGATTCGATACTACAATCATCCCAATGTTCAACCCGTAGTCTTCCCCAAATTTAAATTTCTGGATGTCAAAAACACAAATTAAAAATTGAAAAGAAAATGAGGTAGTAAATTAGAGTTTCAAAATTTAGTACATACGCCATACATAGATACAATTGATTTAGTTGAGCAAAATTTTTCAAAACCATTTTTTCACAAACACATTGTGTGCTACATAGACATTTCATCGAACACTTAATGAACAAAGCACAGTTCTAGTAATTAAGTTCCATATTTATAGGTTTGGAGCTTTTATATTTTTTTAATGAAAATGTGCGTACTGCACGTGTTAATAAATGTGAATTCCTTATTTCGCTTTTCTTTCTTTATTTCAAAATGGAGAGAGGAGAAAGGCACTCTTTCTCCAATTAGTATAATGTGATGTGCACGTGTTTAGGAAGTGCGGATCCCTACTTTTGTTCTCTTTCCTCTATTTTAAAATGGAGAAAGGAAAGAGGGGTATGCCTATTAGCTTAAGATATAGTATAATACATATATATATGCAATGCTCCATTGCAAACGAGACACCCGTAAAAACGGGTATGAAAATCACTGAAACCGTTGTTCCGAACAACGACTTC
Source organism: Hemerocallis citrina (assembly GCA_017893485.1). Taxonomy (NCBI): domain Eukaryota; kingdom Viridiplantae; phylum Streptophyta; class Magnoliopsida; order Asparagales; family Asphodelaceae; genus Hemerocallis; species Hemerocallis citrina. The sequence continues at coordinate 87,036,145 of CM030361.1, forward strand.
AGTACTTTGCAATAGAGCATTCATATATATATATATATATTATATGGGAATGACTCTTATTATATGAGATAGGATGTTGGGAAGAGAGGACTTGTACCTAAGAGGAACTCAGGGAGGGAAACAGTCCCTCCTCCTCCATTTCAATGTTATAGATGTTGGAATTAATTTTTGCAGTTTTTCGGGTCGGATTTCGGAAGGCTCCGGCCACTGGCGGCGCCGGAAAATGAGTGGATTGCGATCCTCTCGTCGAGTACTATTCCGTGGTGTACACATTTTCCAAAAACGAATTCCGTATGAATGAGAAATATTGGTTCAAAGTTGGGCACTTGAAATGTACTAACTTGGAAACTTGGAGAAAATAGATAGTCTCATATCGAAAATTGGGAAAGATTTTTTCTAGTATATATACTAGAAAATTAGACTAAACGGCATGGCCCGGGGGTTACCACTAACGTGTATTGGAGAGAGGTCTTAGCCAAAATGACAAACACACAAGCGAGCACGCCCGGCCCGGCCCGGCTCCGGTTCCGGCCTTGGCCTCGGCTTGGTTTGGTTTGGCTTGGCTTGGCTCTGGCTTAGGCTTTTTTGCCCCAGACAAATTTTTTTCCCCAGTGAACTGATGAGGCTTTTCACATTCGGTAACTGATACCATTACTCTGTAACAGCAGTGTAACTCCTGTTTCCCCGTATTTGTACATTTATATTGTATTTTGCTCAATTGTACTCTTCCGTCTATTTGAGATCCTGTATTTTGTTTCAGATTGAATAAAATCATTATTTCGCCTCGACTCAATTTTTTTGGTCCTTTTACCGAATTCATTTGTGTGCACTTTGTGTCATTCTTCATGAAGAAATGGCTATTTCTTTTCATTTATCTCTTTATCCCCCATTTTATTGTATTTTGACCAATTCTCCTGTTGGGCCCTATTCAATTTGGGTACCCTAATACCCATTAAACCGAAACCGTACTATTTAAACTCCTTAACCCTAACCCCTAACCCTAATCACTATTTAGCCCTAACTAAACCGCCGCTCACATCTTCCCTTCCTCCGCTCTTTTTGCACGCGCAGAACCAACCCCGTCTCCGATCGCTACACTGCCGTCTCCCTCACCTTCGACCCCCGCTCCTCGTCAACCCTACCACAGCAACCACCACCGCCATTATCACTTCTCGAACCCAATCTCCATCGCCATTACCCAACTTCGAACCCAACTCCTCCAATCCCAAACTCCCGTCGTCTTCAACCTCTATCCATCGCCATTACCCCGCCAGTCTCCTCCTCATCGCCTCGCCATCGTCCCCATCCCACGACCTCCACTATCACCAACTGCCAACCCCCGAACCCATTCCCTAACTCCTCCCCTGTTCGAACCACGAATAGAGCCGTGCGCGTCGCCCTCCTCAGTCGTTGCCGCTCCGTCACCACCGTGCTACCCCATCGCCGCGTCGCTTCTCGACGTTTCTGCCGCCTCGTCACCGTCGAAGAACCCCGGTTGCCACCGCACTCTCTCTCTCTCGCTCTTTGGTTCGACGACGAAGAAGAAGAAACAGTGGATTGGCGGGGTCAAATCTCGACCGTAGGATCGCGCCAAGATTCGCGCAGCTGAGCCAGATCTGATCGCCGTTTCCTGTTTCACCCACAGCAGATCCGAAATCCGCTGTTCCGCATTCTGGCGTGGATCCGCTGCTTTGAAAGAATCTCATTGGTGCGTTCGGTGTTCGCTGTTTTGGCGCAGCGAATCCCTGTTTGCTGTTTGCTGTTCGGCCGATCCAGTGTGGGGGTAAATTCACTCTACGGTTGATTTTCGCACGTGCTTCACACGTGCCTTTGGAAGATTGTGCCCGGGGTTTTTCAATCCCATTTTCCTCAATAATCGGATCTAAGCATCGTCAATCAAGGCAAGTATTCATCTTGTACATATTTTTGTTCTAGTACAAGCATTCCTTGAAAATACTACAAATAGTTAGAAATTGTGACTCCTCCTTGACTGTCATTGTTGATCAAATATTAAATCCCATCAATTTTATAATCTTAAGAGTTACAATATTTTCATTGTATTATATTACAACTACTTGGACTCATTTTATCCCCTAAACACATTGACACATGAGATTAAGGAGCCCTAGATGTGTAGACATATGTTATATCTTGTAGTTGATGAACTTGCACCCATTTGGCTTGAAAAAACAATTATTACTTGCTGTTTTGACAATCATTTCCCTGTATTTATATCACACGTTAACCTAGACGCCTAATAACAAATTTCATGTAATCTATACTAGTAAAATATTCCCCTATGTTGCTGTCCTGAATCTTGTTATGCTGTTTTGACCCCTTTAACATCAGAATCTGAACCCGAGCCCTGAATAGAAAATGTAGCTCTAGGTGTCTAAATGTCGATAGCCTCTGAAATTTCTGAATTCGAAGTTACGGTCTAGGAGTTATTACAGTTTTACTGCAACTGTATCGGTAGACGCAGATTCGCAAAACTGCTGCACACCTTTAGTTTGTGAACTAATTTAACTATGTTAACAGTAAGAGTTTGACTTGAAATTTTATATGCTTGCTGGGTAAATAATAATAATAAATAACAAGCCGGAGTTTAAGGGAAAGACCATAGTAGTGGACAATATAGGTAAGTGTACTCAGAAGGGAGCTCGTGTTTCCCAGTACTCGGTTCATGAACTTGTTGCACTTCATGTATTCATGGAGTCAGTTACTTGGCTCATGAACTTGTTGTATTCATGAACCCGCTGTGTGGTTCTTGAACTTGTTAGTATTCACGGACTCGCTTCGTGAACTTGTTATTTATTTTCGTATTCATGAACCGTGTTTGCTTGATACTTGATACCTGAGTACGCCACCCTATAGACTCCATTACTAGGCCTAAACGAAATTGCCTTGTCTGTAGCAACCATGTAGTAAAAAGATAGATGCATGAAGTGCTACCTAGATAGTAATAACTACAAGACTTGATACATGAAACTTGAACTCGACACATGTTTACTCGATACTTTATCACATGATACATGAAACCTGATACATGAAACTCGAACTTGATACATGTTTACTTGAAACTTGATGACTTGTTACATGAGACTTGAAACTTGAATAATAACACTTGACATTTATAACTTGATACTTGAAACCAGACAACTTGATCCTAGACTTGAGACTTGTTACCTGACACTTGTACTAGATGCCTGCCACTTGATGTTAGATACCCCTACAGGTTCACTTGTCATGTGTTTTACCATTAGCATTTGTTATCCAGCCTGTTTACTTGAGTTACCCTTCTTGCTAGCTAGTTCTTGGTTTTCCAATACTTGTTGTATCCCTGTTACATTCTTGATTCCAATTCTTGTTCCCCATTACTTGTACTCGTTTTTACTATTTGTGGCCCTAGCTTGCACTAAGGGCATTTTCTCTTGTTTTTTCCTTTTTTTTCTTTTTATATTTATTAAGCAGACTTTGGCGACGAGCTACCTACTTGAATTGGTGAGACGTTCTAGACCTTGCTTGGGAAAAGCTTTCTTTAATCATTTCGTTTTGTAATTTAGTTATTCCATTTGTTGTTGTTTAAGACTTGTAACGGGTTGATGTTCCCGAGTTTTAACTTGATCCAGACATGAGAACTATTTGAATATTATTATTTATTTTCAATTGTTTTCTGTTGCTTAATGAATTATTCATGCATGCTTGGTTATATATAAATCTTATTATATTCTTGTAATGATGCTGAGTCGATCTTACAACTTATGGATGATGTTAAAATCATTCGCTGGGCTTCGTCACGTGCTCGTATTCCATGTTTTTGGGAAGCAGGGCGTGACAAGGTTTTTAGTGGTATCAGAGCTCAGGTTTGACTAATGTGTTAGTTTGACTAATACATTAGACAAGCTTGACTCAATCAGGATTAACTCAACATTAAACAAGCCATGAAACCACATGAATAATTTGATAATCAACTCGATCTGGATACAAGTCTTATCCCATTCATTTTGATCCCTTCATATTAAATTCTTTGATTCATTGCTTCCTTCCATCTCTTACAGTCATCCTGATCTATATATTCCTTATTGGGTACAATTTATTCTTTCCGTACCCATATTCTTTTGATTCTGGTGCAAGCAATCTCTTATTTCTACTTGCCTCGTTGATCCATTCTTATTTCAGCTCGTGTGTCGTTCATTGCTTTTCCTGTTTTGCATTCATTTTTATTTGTTGATTCATACTATGTGTCATGTTGGTTATTTCTTCTCTGCTATATTCTCTTCAATTCCGATTTTGCCCCTCGTCCTTCTTCCTTCGTATTCAATTCATTAATTTTCTTTTGTATCTTCTAGTCATCCTCCTCTTTAACTCTTTATTGGGTATAGATACATTTTCTTCTACCTATTTTTCTCGTTATAATTATTTTTTCAAATACTTTCTATATTTCGATTATTATTTGTTATATTTATTTTCGATCTTCTATAAAAATATTTCTCAACAAGGACTTTGTTATTTCGAACAGTGGTGTATTTTAACTTCACTTTTCATTTTTGATCGACTATATATTTCAACTGGATTATTTTGATAAGACAAATGCTTATTTTATTGTATAATGCTATTACTACTACTATTATTATTGTTGCTATTATTTTTATTATCATTACTAGTATTATTATTATTTTTACTACTATTGATATTCTTATTGTTGTTTTCATTATTTGATTATTGTTGATTAATGATGAATTACTTCAACAAAAATGTTGGGCCCAAACTATATTTTGTCTTGCATCATTACTTTTACTAGTGTTATCAATATTTTAATATTATTATTATTATTATTATTATTGTTATCATTCTTTTTGCGATTACTGTTATTATTATTGTTATAATCATTGTTCTTATCATTGTTATTCTTATTGTTATTAGTATCAATATTTTGTCATTTTTATTGTTATTGGTATTATTATTTTTATCGTTACTATTATTATTATTAAAAATTTGTTTTGAGCTTAAGCATGCTCAATTTTATATACATTTCACCACTTTGGTGCAACCTAATGTCGAGATGGCAAATATGCAACTCGATGTCAATGGAGGCAAATTGCAACTGGATGTCGGGGAGGCACAATGTGCAACCGAATATCCAGATGGCAACCTGCAACCTGATGTCGTAAAGGCAAACATGCAACTTGATGTTAAGGAGGCCAGATTTTATACCTATTTGCTAATTGATATTTCCAGACGCTTTACTTATATAATGAATGTAAAGAAATATTTTCCTTGTGACATTTTCCTTATACAATTACACTTTATGTTTTCCTACAAATTTGAACTAGTATAGTTGATTTATTTATAGAACTAATAAGCCAAATTCTTAGTTTTGTTCCATAATGCTATTTTGTTATTGCTATTGTCTCTGTTATTATCATTGGTATTATTATTATGATTTTCACTTCAATTGCTGTTAATAATATCGTTTTCATTATCTTTATTGCTGAATTATTTTTATTATTATTATTACTGCTACTTTGTTATTATTCATATGATTATTATTGTTACTATTATCAATATTATTATTATTGTTATTGTTTTTAATACTATTATTATTACTATTATTTCATTAATTTCATGAATATGTTGAATCCAATTATGTCGTGTATGTATTGTCATTATTATCGATTATTGTAAACATTTTATTTTATGATATTATTATTACCTGTATGATTATGATGATTTTGATTAATGCTATTATTGTTTGTTTTTATTATTTTATTATTATGGTTTTTATTACTTGTATCATTATTGTTATTATTATTTTTAATGTTATTGTTATTACTATTACCATTTTTATTATTATTGTTGTTATTATTTTAATTTATCATTGTTATTATTATTTTACTATTAATATGTATTGTTATCAGTATTGTTATCATGCATTAACATTTTTATTATTGTTATTATTATTCTATCACTATCGATTTTATTGTTAACATTTGTCGTTATTATTATTCCTGTTAAAGTCATTAGTTTTGATATATACTATGTATATTTAGATTATTTGAATTCAAGCAAAACTTTATATTCATTTTGTATTATTTATTATATCTATCTTGAGCCCATACTCCCCTCAATCCTAGTGTCTCAGTCTTATCTTCCTGTTCGGTTCGTCGCTTGGTGTCACGTGGTCTACAACGACATATCTGGAGCTTGGAATGTCACCATCAGAGTAGCGCAGCGGAAGCGTGGTAGGGCCCATAACCCATAGGTTCTAGGATCCTATTATTGCTTCTCTTTCCTCGCATTGTTTGCTATCCCCATCTCTTGCATTTGGTCTCATCCGTTGACTCATCGCTTGGTTCATCTTTCCTTGTCCATCCCTTCTTCTATCCCAGCTCTAGCTATTTCTTTATCTCTTTGCTTGTAATATTGCCAGTTTTGTGTTATTTCTTCTTCATTTTGGTACTGGTTATTTCTTTCTTGCATTCCATTTTGCCATCATGACGACACTCATTATTTGATTCAATTCTTCTCTGTCTTTTTCTCGTTGATTCCAGTTCTGCCTACTCCCTATCTTATTTTGTTATCTTGTGTCGTTTCTTTACATTTGATACTGTTTAACTTCTTCCATGTATTCCTCTGACCTCATTGTTATCCACTCCCCTCTTATTTTGGTGTTACCACCAAGTTGACTTTTCTTTGGATCCCTTGTTTGTTACCCTCCCCTAAATTGCTTTTACCCTGTCCAATGTACCACCTAAGCAAATTTCGAGGACAAAATTTTTGTGCAAGGTGGGTAGGATTTGTAACTCCTGTTTCCCTGTATTTGTACTTTTATACTGTATTTTGCTCAATTGTACTCTTCCGTCTATTTGAGATCATGTATTTTGTTTTAGATTGAATAAAATCATTATTTTGTCTCGACTCAATTTTTTTGGTCCATTTACCGAATTCATTTGTGTGCACTTTGTGTCATTCTTCATAAAGAAATGGCTATTTCTTCTCATTTATCTCTTTATCCCCTATTTTATTGCATTTTGACCAATTCTTCTGGTGGGCCCTATTCAATTTGGGTACCCTAATACCCATTAAACCGAAACCCTACTATTTAAACTCCTTAACCCTAACCCCTAACCCTAATCACTGTTTAGCCCTAACTAAACCGCCGCTCACATCTTCCCTTCCTCCGCTCTTTTCGCATGCGCAGAACCAATCCCCATCTCCGATCGCTACACTGTTATCTCCCTCACCTTCGACCCCCACTCCTCGTCAACCCCACCACAGCAACCACCACCGCCATTATCACCTCTCAAACCCAATCTCCATCGCCATTACCCAACTTCGAACCCAACTCCTCCAATCCCAAACTCCCGTCGTCTTCAACCTTTACCCATTGCCATTACCCCGCCAGTCTCCTCCTCATCGCCTCGCCATCGTCCCCATCCCACGACCTCCGCTATCACCAACTGCCAACCCCCGAACCCATTCCCTAACTCCTCCCCTGTTCGAACCACGAACATAGCCGCGCGCGTCGCCCTCCTCAGTTGTCGCCGCTTCGTCACCACCGTGCTACCCCATCGCCGCGTCGCTTCTCGACGTTTCTGCCGCCTCATCACCGTCGAAGAACCCCGGTCGCCACCGCCCTCTCTCTCTCGCACTTTGGTTCGACGAAGAAGAAGAAGAAACAGTGGATTGGCAGGGTCAAATCTCGACCGTAGGATCGCGCCAAGATTCGCGCAACTGAGCCAGATCTGATCGCCGTTTCCTGTTTCACCCACAGTAGATCCGAAATCCGTTGTTCCGCGTTCTGGCGTGGATCCGCTGCTTTGAAAGAATCCCATTGGTGCGTTCGGTGTTTGCTATTTTGGCACAGCGAATCCCTATTTGTTGTTTGCTGTTCGGCCGATCCAATGTGGGGGGAAATTCACTCTACGGTTGATTTTCGCACGTGCTTCACACGTGCCTTTGGGAGATTGTGCCCGGGGTTTTTCAATCCAATTTTCCTCAACAATCGGATCTAAGCATCGTCAATCAAGGCAAGTATTCATCTTGTACATATTTTTGTTCTAGTACAAGCATTCCTTGAAAATACTACAAATAGTTAGAAATTGTGACTCCTTGACTGTCATTGTTGATCAAATATTAAATCTCATCAATTTTATAATCTTAAGAGTCACAATAATTTCATTGTATTATATTACAACTATTTGGACTCATTTTATCCCCTAAACACATGGACACATGAGATTAAGGAGCCCTAGATGTGTAGACATATGTTATATCTTGTAGTTGATGAACTTGCACCCATTTGGCTTGAAAAAACAATTATTACTTGCTGTTTTGACAATCATTTCCCTGTATTTATATCACACGTTAACCTAGATGCCTAATAACAAATTTCATGTAATCTATACTAGTAAGATATTCCCCTATGTTGCTGTCCTGAATCTTGTTATGCTGATTTGACCCCTTTAACATCAGAATCTGAACCCGAAACCTGAATAGAAAATGTCGCTCTAGGTGTCTAAATGTCGATAGCCTCTGGAATTTTTGAATTCGGAATTACGGTCTAGGAGTTATTACAGTTTTACTGCAGCTGTGTCGGTAGACGCAGATTCGCAAAACTGCTGCACACCTTTAGTTTGTGAATTAATTTAACTATGTTAACAGTAAGCGTTTGACTTGAAATTTTATATGCTTGCTGGGTAAATAATAATAATAAATAACAAGCCGGGGTTTAAGGGAAAGACCATAGTAGTGGACAATATAGGTAAGTGTACTCGGAAGGGGGCCCGTGTTTTCTAGTACTCGGTTCATGAACTTGTTGCACTTCATGTATTCATGGAGTCAGTTACTTGGCTCATGAACTTGTTGTATTCATGAACCCACTGTGTGGTTCTTGAACTTGTTAGTATTCACGGACTCGCTTCGTGAACTTGTTATTTATTTTCGTATTCATGAACCGTGCTTGCTTGATACTTGATACCTGAGTACGCCACCCTATAGACTCCATTACTAGGCCTAAACGAAATTGCCTTGTCTGTAGCAACCATGTAGTAAAAAGATAGATGCATGAAGTGCTACCTAGATAGTAATAACTACAAGACTTGATACATGAAACTTGAACTCGACACATGTTTACTCGATACTTGATCACATGATACATGAAACCTGATACATGAAACTCAAACTTGATACATGTTTACTTGAAGCTTGATGACTTGTTACATGTGACTTGAAACTTGAATAATAACACTTGAAATTTATAACTTGATACTTGAGACCTGATAACTTGATCCTAGACTTGAGACTTGTTACCTGACACTTGTATTAGATGCCTGCCACTTGATGTTAGATACCCCTACAGGTTCACTTGTCCTGTGTTTTACCATTAGCATGTGTTATCCAGCCTGTTTACTTGAGTTACCCTTCTTGCTAGCTAGTTCTTGGTTTTCCAATACTTGTTGTATCCTTGTTACATTCTTGAATCCAATTCTTGTTCTCCATTACTTATACTCGTTTTTACTATTTGTGGCCCTAGCTTTCACTAAGGGCATTTTCTCTTGTTTTTCCCTGTTTTTCCTTTTTATATTTATTAAGTAGACTTTGGCGACGAGCTACCTACTTGAATTGGTGAGCAGACGTTCTAGACCTTACTTGGGAAAAGCTTTCTTTAATCATTTCGTTTTGTAATTTAGTTATTCCATTTGTTGTTGTTTAAGACATGTAACGGGATGATGTTCCCGAGTTTTAACTTTATCCAGACATGAGAACTATTTGAATATTATTATTTATTTTCAATTGTTTTCTGTTGCTTAATGAATTATTCATGCATGCTTGGTTATATATAAATCTTATTATATTCTTGTAATGATGCTGAGTCGATCCTACAGCTTATGGATGATGTTAAAATCATTCGCTGGGCTTCGTCACGCGCTTGTATTCCATGTTTTTGGGAAGCAGGGCATGACAAGCAGAGTAATGGCTCACCAGTTATGAATCTGAACCACCACTCTACTGTTGCAGAGTAGTGGACCATTACTCTGCTGTTACAGAGTAATGGATCTCTGAAGAGTCTCCATTTTCTCCTATAAGGCTACTGAATCCTGTCTGCCAGGGAGAGTCTTATTTTTTGATAATCCGAACTTTACACTTCTTCTTCTTCTTCTCCTCTGTGTTTACTGAGAGTACATTACAGCAACAGTTTGCTGGAATCTCTGAATCAAGGGTACTGCTCTTCAGAGAAGGTATACAGTTTTATCATGGGAAGCAATTCGCCAGCCACCATTACACTACGGGGCGAATTTTGCTTTAAGGAGAGAGATTTTGATCTCGACTCTGTATAAAGCTTTTGGTTTGCTATTTTTCCTTCCTGTATTTCTGTTATTCACAAATGTTATTAGTAAATTTTCATATTTATAAAAACGAGTTCTAACAATCTTAAAGGAAAATTTTTCCTCACTGATTCTAACAATTTTCTGTTAAGTTTATTTACAGGTACTGTTATCAATTCGAAAAAACAACTACAACTAACAGTTCTGTTTCAACTGATTCAGAGAAGAGAAGAGAAGAACATGGAGAACACACAAAATGATATTGCCAATGGGCTTATCAGTACCGAAACACTGGTGACCCAAAATGTGACTGCACAATCGGTTGCGGCACATTCGGTCGTTCTGCCCACACACATAACCGTGGGAGAAAAACTAGAGAAGTTTAATAGAACTGGATTCAAGAAGTGGCAAGGGAAGATATAGTTCTACCTGACCACCTTGAAGCTGAATAGGTTTCTCACTGAATCTACCTCGATGCTGGCACCGATGGATGCACATTCTGTTGCTGCGGTTGATGCATGGACTCAGGGCGACTACCTCTACAGGAACTACATCCTGAATTGCTTGGTAGACCCCCTATACAACGTCTACTGTGTCTTCAAGACGTCCAAACTCCTGTGGGGGTCTTTGGAAAAGAAGTACAAAACAGAAGATGCCGTGTCCAAGAAGTTTGTAATCAACAAATTTCTGGACTACAAGATGATTGAATCCAAAACTGTTGTAAGTCAAGTCCAAGAACTTCAGGTCATAACGCATGACATCGCTGTAGAGAACATGACGCTGTGCGAACCATTTCAGGTTGCAGCATTCATCGAAAAGCTTCCACCTGGATGGAAAGATTTTAAGAACTACCTTAAACACAAGCGAAAGGAGATGTCTCTTGAAGACATAATTGTCAGGTTGCAGATCGAAAAGGAGAATCGCAAGGCTGACAGGTCCTATGGAAATCAGTCCATAGAAAAGACCAACGTGGTTGAGCACGAACAGAAGGGCAAGAAGAGAAAGTTTTTGCCACAGGCCTCAAACAAAAAACCTCTTGCAAAGAGGTTTGCTGGAAAATACCACAAGTATGATAAGCTGGGGCACAAAATTTCTGAGTGTCGCAGCGAGGACAACCATTGTGTAGGAACTGGACATACAAAAGGGAATGAAAAATCCCATGCACACATAGCTGAGAACTTGTCCACTGGTCTATCTGACGTGGACCTCTGTATTGTAGTATCAGAGGTAAATCTTGTGGGGAGCAATCCTCGTGAATGGTGGTACGATAATGGGGCCACCAGACATATCTGCTCGGACAAGGAGATGTTCACTTCATACCAGAAGTGCAACAAAGATGAACAGCTGTTCATGGGAAACTCTTCCACCTCCAAAATTGTAGGAATAGGAAAGATAGTGCTGAAGATGACTTAAGGCAAAGAACTAATACTCACAAATGTGTTGCATGTTTCAGATATTAGAAAGAACTTGATATCAGGTTCTTTGCTAATCAAGAATGGGTTTAAGGTTGTTCTTGATTCTGATAATTTTGTATTGTCTAAGAATGAGGTATACTTGGGTAAAGGATATGTAAAGGATGGACTGTTCAAGTTTAATGTAATGACAGTCATTCCTAAAACTATTGTTCCTGCTATTCCCAATGTTAATGAAATAACTCCTATTGCCTATGTTGTTGAGTCTTCTTCTGTTTAGCATGAAAGACTAGGCCATATTAATATCAATTCTATGCATAGATTAATTAACAAGAATTTGCTACCAAAATTTAAGGTAGATAACTCCGAAAAATGTGAAGTTTGCACGGAGGCCAAACTCACTAAAACTCCATCACGTTCTGTAGAAAGAAACACAGAAAATCTAGGTCTAATTCACACAGATCTGTGTGATTTAAAATACGTGCAGACCAGAGGTGGCAAAAATTACTTTGTGACATTCATAGACGATTGCACAAAATTTTGTTATGTATACTTGTTACATAGCAAAAATGAGACTTTGGATAAATTCAAAGAATATAAACTTGAGGTTGAGAATCAACTTGACAAAATGATTAAAATCGTTAGGAGTGATAGAGGAGGAGAATATGATGCAATATTTAATATGTTCTGCTCTGAACATGGAATAGTTCATCAGACAACTGCTCCTTACTCACCCGAATCAAACGGTACTGCCGAGCGCAAGAACCGAACTCTAAAGGAGATGATGAATGCCTTGTTGTTGAATTCTGGCTTACTCCAAAATATGTGGGGGAAAGTGTTGCTGACTGCCAACTACATTCTTAATAAAATACTTCACAAGAAAACCGGCAAAACACCATACGGACTGTGGAAAGGTAATGTACCTTCGTATAAATACCTCAAAGTGTGGGGGTGTCTAGCAAAAGTGGCAGTACCTAACCAAAAACAAGTCACCATCGGACCTAAGACGATTGATTGCATATTCATAGGCTATGCACACAACAGTAGTGCATATCGGTTCTTGGTATACAAATCAGATATACCGGATATCCATGTGAATACAATAATGGAATCAAGGAATGCTTCCTTTTTTGAACATGTGTTTCCGTGCAAGGATACTACGTACCCCAAACGTACACGTGAACAAGGGAATGCAAGCACTTCGGTTGATGAACCAGAATATGATACTGATGAGCCTAGATGAAGTAAACGGGTTAGAACATCAAAATTATTTGGTCCTGACTTTGTAACGGCCTTTCTGTTAGAGAATGAGCCCAGAACTTTCAAGGAAGCCATGTCTATACTTGATGCTCCTATGTAAAAGGAAGCAATCAAAAGTGAAATAGACTCCATTATGCAAAATCATACATGGGAGTTAGTCGACTTACCTTCTGGATGTAAAGCTCTAGGATGCAAATGGATTTTCAAACAAAAATTGAAACCAGATGGTTCAATAGAGAAGCATAAGGCAAGACTTGTGGTACAAGAATTTAGGCAAAAGGAAGACCTAGATTTCTTAGATATATATTCCCCAATTACAAGAATAACTTCCATAAGAATGTTGATAGCTATTACAGCTCTACGTAACCTGAAAATACATCAAATGGATGTTAAAACTGTATTTCTAAATGAGGACTTAGAAGAAGAAATATACATGAAACAACCTGAGGGTTACGTAGTTCCTGGACAGCAAAACAATGTGTGCAGGCTTGTAAAATTCCTGTATGGACTGAAACAAGCTCCAAAACAGTGGCATACAAAATTTGACAATGTTATGATGTCAAATGGTTTCAAAATAAATAAATGTGATAAGTGTATCTACATCAAAGATACTCCAAATAGATACATTCTGGTCTGTCTGTATGTAGACGATATGCTCATTATTGGAAGCAATAACGACATTATCAAACAAACTAAGAACATGCTTAGTGGCAAGTTTGACATGAAAGATTTGGGAGTTGCAGATGTCATACTAGGAATCAAAGTTTCCACGACATCTGAGAGAATTACTTTGTCTCAAGCTCATTATACTGAGAAAGTACATGAAAGATTCAAGAATTACTCCAATGGGACAGCAAAAAGTTCCGTCGATCCCAGACTTTACTTGTTCAAAAATACAGGTGAAAGCATATCATAACTGGAATATGCACGTGTAATCGGTAGTCTGATGTACTTAACAAATTGTACAAGACCAGACCTAGCACATTCGGTAAATGTACTGAGCCGCTACACGTGTAATTCAGGACGAAGTCACTGGAAAGGAATAACTAGAGTATTGAACTACTTGCGACATACTCAGAGTTATGCACTGCATTACACCAGATCTCCAGCTGTACTAGAAGGCTATAGTGATGCCAACTGGATATCAGACTCCAAGAACTCAAAATCCACAAGTGGATATGTCTTCACACTTGGTGGTGCAGCTCTGTCATGCAAATCCTCTAAACAAATGCTATTGGCCAGATCCACCATGAAATCTGAGTTTATTGCTTTAGATAAAGCGGCAGAGGAAGCAGAATGACTTCGAAACTTTTTAGAGGATATTCCTATGTGGGAAAAATCAGTGCCTGCTATATGTCTACACTGTGACAGCCAATCGGCTATAGCACGTGCACTGAGTTGTATGTATAATGGTAAGTCTCGTTATATCAGAAGGCGACACAAAATCATTATACAATTGCTCTCAAATGGAGTAATCTCTATAGAATATATAAAATCGGCTGACAACCTAGCGAATCCATTTACTAAAGGTCTGTCGCGAGAGCAGGTTGTGAGATCATCAAGAGGAATGAGTTTAAAGCCTATGATGAAAGAGGATACTTGATGAAAACCCTACCTAGAATTGGAGATCCCAAGATCTAGGTTCAAAGGGACAACTAAATCCTGTTGAATCGATGAGAGCACTGAGAGATTAAAATCTCATATCCACTCTTAGGATGATAAAATAGTGCTGCCTGCAAAGAGTTAGGATAAGCTTGGTTTGTAATGATTTCCATAGCTTTGAAATAAAAATGGCGTATAGCAGGATACTCTTTATGGGCAATCACCTTGTGAGTGTGAAATGAGGCCGTTTCTAGGAGAATGAAGAGAGGCTACATTCTCCAAGTTCACTCACGATTAACCAAGGTTGTTCAAGGCCAAAATGAACACAACAAGAGAAGTTAGTTCTGTGAGGAGATGAAACTGTGTGATAGTTATTATCTAGGTTCACCTCAAAGCCCGGGTAGTTCAAGACATCATGATCACTACCTGGTCAAGTGAATCCGATAGCTACTTACTAAGGGTTGTTCAAAGTTGAAAAATTACTACCATTCCTGATACAGTGATTTTCCGATTGTACTCTCAGAGTTTTTCTGTCATGTTTTTTGTTTTTATGTCATGTCTGGTACATAGTCTGGTAATTTTCATTCATGTGGGGGATTGTTGGAATTAATTTTTGCAGTTTTTCGGGCCGGATTCCGGAAGGCTCCGGCCACCGGCGGCGCCGAAAAATGAGTGGATGGTGATGAGTAGAGTGTGGATCATAGTAACAAAGTTCGCGAATAATTTACGAATTTGCCGAATTATTCACGATGAATTTATCTGCCGAATCAATTCGCGATTTAATCACCAAAATCCGTTTAAATCACGCACTTCACGAATTATTTGCGAAAACGTGAATTATTCCCAAATAATTTGCGAATTAAACGAACTAATATCTAAGTTTGTTACTATTTTTAATATTTATAAATTTAATTATATATATTTAGGCGATAGATATAGAGATGCATTAAATTTTCTAATTCTTTCTTTTCAAAATATTTTCGAATTTTTTCCGAATTTATCGAATTTTTATCGAATTTCAAATATTAAATCTTGAAGAATTATTTTCGAATTTCGAATTTGTAACAATGGAGCGTATATCAAGAAGTGAGTTTGGGAAGAGAAGAGAGGTATCATAACAAAAATCCCCTCACCGGCAATATTTAAATGCAGTCCAAACTCGAAATCCCTAATTCATCTCCTCTTTCTCTATCAATTCAAACCCAACCCGAAATCCCCAATTCATCTTTTCTCTTTCTTCATCCTATTTAAAACCCATCTAGCTAACAATAATACAATATCATGACAGTTGTCACGATTTATTCAAATTCAACTAGGATCTGATAACTTAACTTTAGTGCTTAGGTGAGTTAGGTTCACTAATGAATTATAAAAAAAATTGAATCATAAAATTCACAAAACTGTATCGAGCTTTTACCAATTTACAGATAAGTGTATACAGTTCTTTTTTTCCCACTTGCCTGTTGATCTTAAGTTTGGTATTCACAAAACATACTATTAAGAATAATATTTTCAGTTGAGATCTATAGAATTTACAGAGAATGAAACTCTAAACAAAGAGCAAAAACAATTAGCAATCAAGCAAAAGCGAAATGTATCAAAGAAGATTGTAAATATCAAGAAGATTTCAACTCAAGAAACATGTGTTTCAAATCTTCAAAAAACTCAACAATAATCAATTATTTATTTCTTTTTTTTTGAGAAAATACTATGTAAAGAGTCGTTGATTAATTGATTAGTATTTGGAAAGATACAAAGTGGACTCGTCAAATAAATATTGAATTTGCATGATAGCGATCGACTGTACAGTATGTCGGTCGACCGTCGCAACAGTCGACTACTCATCATTGTGAAAAAGATGAGTCAGTCGACCAGTCATCGCTCGAATTTCGAGTTAAAAGATGAACGTACGACTGCTCAACAAAGCGATCGACCGCTCAACAAAGCGATCGACCGTCCGCGTGCAGTTTTGACTATTTCAGAAATATCTTTTCGTTTTTTGGAAAGATATATTTTCTCACTCTATAAATAGAGACGAATTCACTGAGTATTTTGTTAGGAATGTGTCTTGAATACTCGTGATTCAGATTAGAAGAAGATAAGATGAAGCACGGAGGTTGAAGCGTCGAAGATAGTAGAAGAAAACAGAGCAGCAATAGTGCAGACATAGTTGTAGTCGACTGTCCCAAGTTGCGGTCAACCGTTCCCCCGACCGCACAGCACTGGGTTTGGCCGAGAGGAGGACGATCGATCAGTTTGTTGGACGGTCGATCGACCACGGTGCTGTGTTCTTTTTGGGCCTCGATTTGTTAGGTCGTTTCAGCCCAATCTTCAACTCCAAGTTAGATCGTACGGCTCCTATTTAGTTACTTATTTTCCAAGTTATATCGGACGACAGAGAATCAAGATTAGACCTAGGTTTCTCTCTATTCTTCTATATATATTGTAAACTCCTCCAATATGAGAGTAGAGTACTTCACAGATTCTTTTCTCCATTGCAAAGAGAGGCTCGAGAGAGATAGTTCCTGGTGGGTGAGTTTAATTCTTTGTATTAAGTGAATCAGTAATTCCTTGTAATGTAATGCCCCGATTTTCATTTATGAAAATTGCTTATTTATCTTTGCACGTAGTTTGCACGTGCAGTTTTCGAAATATGAAATCTTATAATTATTTTCCTTATGAATGATGAGCGTATGAATATATATATGTATATGTGTTCTTTAAATTATTTTTTATAAAAGGCCCTTTTGTTTCAAACAAACTTAAGCCCAAAATCTAATTTTGTTTATTTTGTAAAAACTAATATTTTGGCCCATCAATGTAAGCCCATTAATTAATTGTTTGAGTAACAACTTGTGAGGTAAAACCTTTTTTTAAAAAGATTATTTTTATAAAAATGTATAGTGTACAAGTTTTTATTATGGAGACTAGAATAGCACGTGCATGCAACATGGTGTGCATTGCACACTATTCTTCTTTGGCCGGTTTTGGAGAAGTGGGTATCATGCATGGGTGGTTACCTAGTTGTGGGTAATTACTACAACTCCTACTCTCATCCTACCCCTCCATCTCATAACTATCTACTAAATCCTAGCCCTCCATTTCACCCAAGGATTTAGTATAAATACCCCCTCACTCATTTGTTCCTTTTACACTGAGGATTTCACTTATAAGAGAGACATATTGTAAGAGAGTTGAGAGTGAGTACTTTGGAGGCCGATCATCACTACAGAGGGAGCTTCGGTGCGGAGCAAGGAGCAAGGAGTCGTGCATCGCATTAAGAAGCTTAACGGGATTCGTTATTTCGTCAACAAGGTGGGTGTTTTTCATGACTTCTAAAATATAATTCATGTTAGAATTGAGATTGAATTGTGTATGTATGTGTAAACTGAAGTGATAGAATGATTGCTTAATTGAAATCTTTCATGCTATATGTAATGTGAAGGATTGATAAAGAACTAATGATATTTAGAAAACTGGAAACGACCTGTATAGTCGACCGATTTTAGGAGCAGTCGACTGGTACGATGAATATAGATTATGTACAGATTGAAATTCCATGAAATGATGTATTTTAAATCCTGATTTTCTAGCATGCTAAGTTTGGAATTGGTATTTATCTCTGTAGACAAGTAATACAAGTGTATGATTAAAATTATATTTAGATGAAAGAAAATACTAGTTGTGCGAAATTTATACTTAATCAAAAACTATGTTGTGATGTTAATAAACAGATAAGAATCACATGTTTGTACTGACAATGAACATATTATAGTATGATAAAAGTGCTGTGTGTTAAATGAAGAACAGAAGGGAGAGATGATCCCCTAATTTGAAAATTAACCCTGTTTCAGTCGACCAAATGTACGTAACAGTCGACTGTACTGAACTTGAAAAGTTGTATGATTGAACTCTGTAGAACAACCGACTGGTTTGAATGACAGTCGATTGCCCCGTAATGATATTTAGATTTTGAACGCTGCGGAACAGCTGACTGGCCATGTGCAACAGTCGACTCTTCCGAGCAGTTATTGAAGAACTTTATTTGGCTGAACAAGTCGACTGGATAAGCTCTAAGTCGACTGTCCAGATCACCTTTTGGTATATCAGAAATTCTATGATTTTTTTTATGATAAAGATTGTGAATCTTATGTTGAATATTGGTTGTGACAGTTTAGAAGAAGTAAACTCAATTTGTCCTTGCATGAATTTATATGAAGTGAATCATTTATTAGAATTGGTGAAAGTTATATGAATGTAAAAGCTTTGAGCATGAAAAAGAAAATCTGTGTGATTATGAAAATGAACTCATGAGCTGGAAATGCTCAATCTTTGAAAATTGTGAATTGAAATTGAAACAAAAGAGTAGCTAAGTCTCCCACTGGCAATTGGAAATAAATGAAATAAAATTTGAAAAGAAAGACCAAGGTTGGTCATGTTGAATGAATAATTAAGTCCGGTTCAGTGGAGAGGCTAACTCTAGAGCTTTGATTTTGTTCATGATTCTAATAAAATAAGGACTAAATACATAGTGAAGATTCGATAAAAGTAAGAGAAAAACATTGAGTATGAGGGCCATTGGATTGGCGGCGAGAGAGTATCCCAGGATGTCCCATGATGAGTCATGATAGGGCGTGGATACTGCTCCAGAGTACCGTCCCGGTGGCGATGCTCGTGGGGTGTTTGATGATTTCGGGTGGTGTCATGTCTATGGTAGGAGCTGAATTACCATAGGATGCCTGCATGATGAGTCATGTGTCAGTGCGTTGGGATTCCCTCCAGGGCGCCTAGACATGAGTTCGTATGTCAGAAAATATCTAGGATACTTACCGTAGTTACAGTAGTAGATTAAGTCATGACGAGGGATTGAACCCTACAAGATGAAGTACGATTAAGGGCTTACCCTCGGACCTATGTAATATGGGATGCATAGAATCCGAACAAGTGTGCATTAGTGTCATTTAACATAATAACTGCATTAAGGACTAAGTGCACAACCACCACACGACATCAACAGGATAGTCCCTTTTAGTTTTGATCTGTGAACAAGTTTGTGATTTGTTAAGAAATGAGAATCGTTATACTGTTTCTGGCATAGAGAGGATGGCTATGTATAATTATCGTCGGTTGAATAAACTGACGTACCCACAGTTTTATATGCAGGATAATTGGCTTGGTAAAGGTTAAAGGAGAACCGATGCTCAAAGATTATTTATTGTTGTATCTTTTGTATAATGTTGTAATTGCTTCCGCTGTCATTATTTGTAAATTATTGATGTATATGCTTCCGCTATAAAATGCAAAGTGTAAAATCTCATGTAACTCTGGTGTGATATGGAAAGTTTTAATTCCTTGTAAAATTGTACCGAATGAGACGCAAAGATCCTGTGGAAATCTCGAATTCAGTTGTATTTGGAATTCGGGGTGTTACATGTAATCTCTTCTAGTTGAATATCGGATCTCCCTATATTTCCCCCCGAATTAAGCAAAAGCTAACTGGGATAAATCTTCGTTGTATTTGTGTTTGGATTGGTGGATCTACTTGCTTGCTCAATTGATTCGTCTCATCTCTTCGACTTCCTCATTGCTCTAATTAGTTCCGCTGTGACCAGAGGCATTCGTTGATGCCTTAATCCGAACAACTGGTATCAGAGCTTCAGGTTTCCTAGTTCCTTGGTTAAGATGACATGTCAGAGTCTTTTGAAGATCAAGCAGTTCGATGAAAAGATCAATTTCAATCTTTGGAAGGCTGACATGTATGATGTCCTTGTTCAAGAACGTTTGCAGTTAGCCATTAAGAAGAAAGAAAGGCCATCCGACGTGAAGGAGGATGTTTAGAAAGATATTCATGAAAGAGCCATAAGTCTGATCCGACTATCCTTGGCGGATGGGGTCAAGTGCAGATTTCTAGAAGAAACTGACGCAACGAGTTTGTGGGAAAAACTTATAACCGACTACTCTGATTCGTCGTTATTAGATCTAATGCATTGGAAGAGGAAGTTGTTCTGTTTGTCTCTGAAGAAAGGTACCGATCTCTAAGACCACATTACTGAGTTCAATAAGATATTATCTGAAATTAAGGCGATTAACGCGGTTGTGTGTGAGGAAGATAAAGCTTTCAATCTGATATAATCACTGTCAAATTCGTACGAGCTTTTGATAACTATCATGCTACACGGTAGATCTGCCAATGAGAGTATTTCAGTAGATGGTGTAATCAAAGCATTGAAGGAAAATCAACTTAGGAAGGAGACTCAGAAATCACTATCTATTCCCACAAGTTGTCTAGCAGTGGAAGGTTCTTTGGGGGAAAGACAAAGTGCTTTGCAAAAGGATTCGATCCGTTGCCGTTATTGCAAGAGGCCAAGGCATATCAAGAAAGATTGTTGGAAGTTGCAAAGTCAGGAGAGTGCAAAGAATGGGAGTTCAGCCGCTAATGTGGTTAGTGCCTTTGATTCAGGTGATTCGTGTCTTCTTGTTTCAAATTCTTTAGAAGTGGATTCAGCTACTAATCTAGGTGAGGGGACAGTTGAGTTGAAGATGCCAGGTCTAAATTTGTTCACTTTAAGGAATGTTTTGCATGTTCCTCTGTTGAAACGGAATCTGATTTTCTTGAAAACTCTGGATGCATGGGGTTATAGGTACACAGCTCGAGGTGGAGTTCTGTCTGTTTTTCAAGGTTTTCGTGAAGTGATTAGAGGTATGAGAGTGGTTGGGCCAAGCCAACACAATCTCTACAAGTTTTGGGAAATCCAAAAATCCTGCTCAGGGGTTGTTAGTTCTTTTCCCGTTATTCCCGAAAGCTCAGCTAGTTTGCCGCAACTAGAATCATCAAGACGAGACCACGACGTTCGAATATCGTCGAGAGGAGAAGAAAGCCTAAGGTAGGTGGAGTTCGTGCAGAGTTTTGCAACTGCGTGAGTACATCTACGGAGGTGTGCCTTTGGGGCGATACACTGTATCAGGTGAGATTGGGTAGAGATCAGTTCAACTCGTAGAAGAAGCTATTGTTCGAAGTTTTTTTTTCAAGTGGAATTCATTAAAAGTTTGGAGATGAATAACACATCATGTGATAGCACTCGTATGAAATCCAAGGTGGAGTTTGTTAGGAATGTGTTTTGAATACTCGTGGTTCAGATTAGAAGAAGATAAGGTGAAGTACGGAGGTCGAAGTGTCGAAGAGAGTAGAAGAAAGCGATGCAGCAATAGTGCAAGCATAGTTGCGGTCGATCGCACCCCCTGACCGCACAGCCGACCGCAGTTGCACTGGGTTTGGCCGAGAAGAGGACGGACGACCGGTCTTATTGGACGGTCGACCGACCGCGGTGCTGTGTTCGTTTTGAGCCTCGATTTGTTAGGTCGTTTCAGCCCAATCTTCAAATTCAAGTTAGATCGTACGACTCCTATTCAGTTACTTATTTTCAGGTTATATCGGACGACCGAGAATCAAGATTAGACCTAAGTTTCTCTTTATTTTTCTATATATATTGTAAATTTCAATATGAGAGTAGAGTACTTCATAGATTCTTTTTTCCATTGCAAAGAGATGCTCGAGAGAGATAGTCCTTGGTGGGTGAGTTTAATTCCTTGTATTGAGTGAATCAGTAACTCCTTATAATCACTTCTAGTTGAATATCAGATCTCCTTATAATTCCCCCCGGATTAAGCAAAAGCTAACATGTATAAATCCTCATTGTGTTTGTGTTTGGATTGGTGGATCTACTTGCTTGCTCAATTGATTCGTCTCATCTTTCGACTTCCTCATTGCTCTAATTAGCTCCGCTGCGACCAGAGGCGTTTGTTGACGCCCCAATCCCAACATATTTTTCACTCATTGCAATTATAATTCTTCTGAACTAATCATTCAATCAACAATCCGAGTGTGAAAGCTTTTATTGTTTTCTTCAGTCAAGATCGTTATAGATCTTGAGAGTTTTTGTTTTCTTCCACTTTAGTGAGTTTTGCGGGACTTGTTTTTAGAAGTCCTGCTGGTGTAATAGGCTTCTTGACCTGAATTCCGAGAATCACTGCATAAGAACTTAAAGTATAGTGAAACGCTAGTGGCGGAGAATTGCTACAAGTAGGTAGTGTGGACGTAGACTTGAGGGTCAAACTTTATAGATCTTGAGAGTTTTTCTTTTATTCCACTTTGGTGAGTTTTGCGGGACTTGTTTGTAAAATTCCTGCGGGTGTAAAAAGACTCTTGGTCTGTATTTCGAGAATCACTGTACAAGAGTTTAAAGTATAGTGAATGATTGTGACGGAGAATTGCTACAAGTAGGTGGTGTGAAGGTAGATCTGAGGGTCGAAGCACGTTATATCGCTGTGTCTTGCGTGTTTGCTCTGTTTGTTTTCTCTAACTCTATCTCCTTACTTTATGCATTTATTTAAGTTTTTAATTTCCGCACAATTATCTTGTTCACCCCGTAAGGTGCTTTACATTGCCTTGCAAGCTCAAAAGTTTAGCTAATCACGTCACATGACCGCACGGGGCAAAATATAACAAGTTTGAGTTTATAGTAGGGCAAAATGCAAAACAAAAGAATCGGATAGGGTTATTTACAATTGATAAAACCTGGATAAGGTACAGTGAAATACAGAAATATATCCAAAATTATATATAAGCCATCTTTTTCCAGAGGTAAAGTAAATTAATCAAAACTAGTAGTAGGCGTCAAAATAAAATTAGTCTTCTATGCCCACTTCTCCAGTAGTTTTTGGATTCCTTTTTCCAACCTGCCTAAAAGCATATGTAGTCGTTGGCTATTTGTTCATTTTTTTCAAAAATGAGAAAAAATTTGCTTCAGTTGTTGGCCAAAAATTGAAAATTTGGGTTCTTGGTGAACAGGAGACTGCCAAATATGGCAGAAGGTTTGGGATTTTGGAAAACATAGCAATCGGAAGAAGATTTTTCGTCTGCTGCATCAGACGGGAAAAAAAATTTCGTCGGAGAGAATTTTACTGTTCTAAAAGTATCGGACGAAATTTTAATTTGCCATCCCAAAACATTTCATTTTAATTAAATCGATGGACGGAAAAAGAATTCCCGTCCGATCGAAAAATTAAATAAAAAATCACCACATTCAAAGGACGAAAGATGGTTTACTGTCTCTTTGTTGTTTTTTTTTATTTTTAAAAGAATTTGGATGATCTCTTTTCTCGTCCGTTCCAATATTTCATTAATTTTTTTTTTACTTGAAACTAAAATTCGTCTTACGTCTTAGATTTGAAAATTTTCGAATACCAATTTTTTGGCAATCAACGACTAGAATTTTTTCCCAAACTGTCCCACTTTTTGAAAGTTTTTCCCAAACTGCCCTAATTTTTTTATTCTCAAAACACCCTACTCGCTTTCTGAAAAAGCGAGTTTGGCTAAATCCTCCTCGCTTTTTCAGAAAGCGAGTCTTAGGTGTAGGATTTGCACCTAACTAGACTCGCTTTCTTAAAAAGCGAGGGGATTTATCCCAAACTCGCTTTTTGAAAAAGTGAGTTTCGTTTGGGTCTTAAACCCCCAACCTCGAAAATAGATCTCATTCTTCTCTTTTTCCTTCTCCTCTTCGGCACAAAACCCCAACCCAAGAAATTGTTGATCTGATTTCAGCCATTAACCCATCAAATTTCGTCAATCACTCACGAAATTCTTCAATATCTCATCTCCGTTCAATTGGCCACTTTGATTTTGGGGGTGCTTCGATTTTGGGAGTAATTACAGTGTAGTTCTTCGAATTTGGGGGTGAGGCTTGCGGTGGAGGTGTAGTGGTTCGAATTTGGGCTAAAGCTTGTGGTATATTTATCAAACTATATATTTTTTAATATTGTATATATATGTAGATATATGTAGTTAAAAATTTCTTGATAAAATGTGGATAAATGTCGAAATTGGGGGTAAAATTTGGATATAGTTAATAACGATTGTATGTTCGTATGTGTTATATATATGTAGGTTATATATTTTGGTAAAGTTAATAACGATTGTTTTTAGTTGTAGGATACTCTATTTTATAAAAAATGGCATGGACGATGGGGAATGTGGAGGAAGGATCTAGTAGTAGACCTCCTCGCGGCGATGGACCACGTACATCTTTTGGCCCACCTCCTCGCGGTGGACGTGGTGGTCGTCGTGGTGGTACTGTGCGTACTAATGAAAGCTTATAATTGTTTTTAATCGATTTGTTTCATTATCATACAATTAAAAGTTATATCGGTCTTTTGATGTAAATGTTGTTGTTGTTGTATAGGTCCCAAGTAATCTAAATGTGGCAGGTACTTCTTCTTCAGCCCCTTCATCATCTTATATTCCTCTCGGAGGTCCAGGTTCCCTCGATCCTACACTCCTTACTCTCCAGTCGCAGCACCGTTCGAAGGATGTGTGGGAAGGTGAATCGAAGGAATATACATTTAGGGGGGGGGGGGGGGTCATCCACTACCTATGCACCCACGGATTCACGAAATCCTAAGGGACTGTGGATTATATGGTATTGCACTGATTAGCTCCATCAAGTGTGATCGTCCTCTTCTTACAGCACTGCTTGAGAGATGACGGCCTGAAACACACAGCTTTTACCTGACAGTTGGGGAGATGACAGTGACACTACAGGATGTCTCTGTACTCACCGGCCTTCCAGTTGATGGGCAGGCAGTGACCGGCTCAATGGACTTCGACCCGATATATTTAGTGAAACAGTACCTCGGTGTCGAAGTGGAGGCCTAGACCAGTTAATAGAAAACAAATTCGATTGAAGTGGTTGAAGGACACATTCAAGGACCAATTGAATGATGATTCCACTGATGAGGAGGTTCAGTGCTACTGCAGGGCCTGCATTCTTACACTGTTTGGAGGCGTGTTGTTTCCAAATTCCACCGGACACTCTGTCTCCTTGATGTACCTCCCATTGATTGCAGATCTGGGACGAGTCAGTCAGTACAGTTGGGGTAGTGCCGCGTTATCGTCCCTCTACAAGAGTTTGTGTTTGTGCATTCTTGGTTCTGTTCAGATGAATGGACCAATAATATTGCTACAAGTGTGGAGTTGGGAGCGTATTCACGTGGTTGTCCTGTAGTGCGGAAGCAATCACCCCACTGGGTCCATCTCTCCGAGGACCAGCACATGTTACCTCCACTCGGTGTGTACTGGTCCGACAATCTTACATGGACTGCCAACCCCAACAGGTGCCCGACCTACTTTCGTGATGAGTTGGACAGGTTGGCAGATGATTGCGTAGTGTAGGGATGGCTAGTGGGCCGGTTCAACCGCCGACTCACCCGCGACCTGCACGTATAACCCGGCCTGCGAAATGACAGATCGGGTTCGGGTCGAACCCGTGAACAGTAACGGGTCGACCCGGGTCTCAAAAATAACGGATCCAACCCGCGCAACCCGGCCCGCGAACCCATTTAAAAAACCCAACTAGCCCGCTAACCCGCAGGTCGATCCGTAGGTTGCGAACCGTTAGACCCAAATGGGTCAAACGTTTGACCTGCCCCGGGTCGACCGTTGACCCGCGGGTCCAACGGGTAGAAACGTGTCGTTGGGCACTGTTGTCCAGAGAGCCCTCAATGGCTCTAATTGTCTTTTTTTAGTTTTTTTGGGTTTTTTATGTTTTTTATTTTAATTTTTAGCCTATAAATACCCCCCCAAAACCCCATCAAAAAATTCACAAAAATCTCTCTTACTCTCTCTACTATTATAACTCATTTCTAAGCAATTTGTGAACAATTGAAGTATTGAACAAGCAATTCTTGAAGGCATATACACGATCAAATTCCGATCGTACCGAATCAAAATTCAACAACGTCTTCAACTCTTCAACTCTCGTCTAACTCCAAGTGATCAAGTCTTCAACTCTCCTTCAAGCTCTCCTCAACTCTTCAATTCCGAAATCACTTATTTCTACTTCTACTTCTATTCTTATTTTTACGGATTTTTTTATATATGCGTATCCACGGTGAACGGTATCAAAATTTCATACCTCTCTTCTTATTTAATTTTTGTTGTAGTTATAATTTTTGTTGGTTTTTTGATCTTCTCTATCTCAACCCTCTTGTTTTCTAGATTTTTTTTTATAACTCATCGCTCCAACATTGTGTAGTTTTTTTACATACATTACCATATTATGTCTAGATCACGCGGTAGCAGTTGTAGCCAAAGTGGGCAAGATTCCACCGGCACTTCCCATAGGTCACCAATTGTCTCAATTAGTGAGCCTGCCCAAGAATACCATGATCCTCCTACCCAACAATGGGGTACACACGATGAGGTTGTAGGAGACATACAATTAGAAGAACAACAACAACAACAACAACCAACCGAAACAACACAACCCGTAGTGGTAGGAAAAGTAGAGTGGAAAGTAGTGATTGGCATAAATTTTACGATCTTATCTCGGACAAAGAAAATCCGGGTATAGGTTTGAAAATTTGTAAAACATGTTCTAAGGCATACAAATTCAAGAGGGTGATGGCACCGGTACAATTAGTAGACACATCCAACATAACCATAAAGACCTTTTTGTTGACCTATCCGGCCAACAAAAAATCAACCCTAGGACCGGTCTAGTTGATAGCCACCCTTATGATCCCGATCTTGTTCGTCGGAAAATGGCCTGATTAGTAATAAAAGAAGAGTTACCATTTTCCTATCTCGAGAGTAGGAACTTAGAAAATTTTAATCAAACGGCCTTAAACCCTCATTTTAGAAGAATCTCGAGAAATACTTGCAAATCGGATTGTTTTAAAGTGTACAATGAAATGAAGGACGCTTTGATTGCAATTTTATGGAGTTTAACTTGTAGAGTTAGTTTAACTTCGGATTGATGGACGGGTGTCAACAATATTCCAATGATGGGAATAACCTGTCATTGGATCGACAATGATTGGATTCTTCAAAAAGAATCATATCACTTGCCGCGTTGCTCTATCCCCATAGTGGTGCTGAAATAGCTAACCATATTTTAGAAATTTGTAATATTTTTTATATTTGCGATAAAATTATGTGTATTAATTTTGATAATGCATCTAACAACTATGTAGCAATTACTACTTTAAAATCCGCATTAAACCCTCCATCTGACAATATTTTTCATATTAGATGTGCATGTCATATTTTAAATTTATATGTTCAAGATGCATTAAAAATAGCCGATCCATATATACTTACAATAGAAATTGTGTACATTTTATTGCATTAAGTCCCAGCATATTTCAAGAATGGAAAAATTGGTGTGGGATTTCAAATGTACCTTTTAGAAGATTTCCGAAGAATGTTAAACACCGATGAAACTCTACTTTTGATTTACTACATGTTGTTACCGAATATAAAGCAGTTGTAAATAATTTTTGTATCGCAAAAAATATGTCAAATTTTGAAATGACTCCTATCGATTGGTTTTATGTCGAATCTTTGTTGAAATTTTTAGAACCTTTTAAAACCACAACTTTAAAATTTTCAAAATCATATGAATCTACTTCTAGTAGCATTTTTATTTCAATAGTTACTATGATGCAAACATTTAACGAAATGTTAAATGATGCTTATGTTGGTGATATTGTAAAACCTGCATACAAAAAATTTTTGAAGTATTTTTATCCTCCTCCTATGTTGATTTGTGTTGCTACCGTTATGGATCCTCGTATCAAATTAGAAGGTACGATGAGTTTGATTGAAATGTTTTTTGTATTACTTGGGAAAAATGTAGAAATAGAAATAGAAATTGATTGCGCTTCTTTTTTAGTTAAATTTGAATCTACATTAAATAACTTGTATGATTATTATGATAGATCTTTTGCTTCTAGTAGTACAACTTCTGTTGTTAGTTCTTCTTCTGGTAGTTCCAAAGGTAAAGGTTAGAGTAAATTTGATGATAGAACATTTAATTTACTTGCACAAATTCAATACAAAAATCTAGGACTAATCAACCAAATGAATTAAATTGGTATAACCAACAAGATTCTGAGTCTTCTTCTTCTTCACTAGATATTTTACAATAGTGGAAAGACCATGAACACACTTATAGTATTCTTAAATATATGGCTAAAGATTTACTAACTCCTTCTGTCTCTACAGTTGCTTTTAGAAGTGCATTTTCTTCAAGTGGCAAGGTTCTAACTGATTACAGGAATCGCTTGAAGCCCGACTCGTTAAAGATGCTCTTTGCACAGAAGACTGGCTGAAGGCTGAAGATAGGACACAAGGGAAAGCATTATCTATGTCCACAAGTGGGAGCAACTCGCCGGAAGAACAACAACAATAACAACAACAATAGCAACTGAAATGAAGAATTCAATACCAACAACTGAACAACAACAAGTCAATAATAACAAATTGAAGGCCACCAACTTGAAGACAATTGTAAATAGATAAAAAAAATTGTATTCGATCTTTGCTTGTTATTTCAAATTATAATTATTGAAGTAAATTGAAATTGTATCTAAGAAATATGTTTATAAAACAAATTTGTGGATTATTTATTTCTTATTAGAAATTGTGAAACTTGTATAACGTGAAATCAAATGAATAATATTTCAAATTTTTTTGGCAATTTTACTTTTACAATCTTATTATTATTATTATTATTATTATTATTATTTTAAGGTTTAAAAAAAAACCTATCTAAACTGGCCAGCCCGTGACCCGACCCGACCCGACCTGGGTTGGACCCGAAAAGGGTTCACAGGTTGGGCGGGTCGCCATTTCTACTTTTCGACCTGGCCCTGCCCGGCTCGGTTAAGCAACCAACCCAGCCCAAACCCGCCCAAGTCAACATCGAACCCGGGTGGGTCGATCCAGCCCGACCCATTCGACCCGAATGCCAACCTTAGCGTAGTGTGGATGCCCTACACAGAGCCGTGTCTTGCTAGACTATCGCCTATTTTCTTGTTCAGGAGTGATCTATGGTTGACCAAAGCACTATTAATCAACTTCGGCACAGTTGAGTTCTATTATGTGAATATAGTGCTATATCAGTTTGGACTACATCAGATGATTCCTGTTGCCGAACCATTCAATGCCGATATGCATTCAATCACTGAAATGAGTCGACAATCAGGACATGATTGGGCCGCCAGCTTTTCGACATATGTTAAGAGATGAAATCTGCACCGGTTCGACGAAATCATTGGTAACATTCCTCCATTTGATCGAATGGTGCATGAGAATTACATGGGCTGGTACGGGAGGATAACGAGACGATATATATATATCCGACAGGATCGACTCCTGCAGGTGTGGTGTTCCCGATTTGTCGATCGGTAGCCGAACCAACAGATCAACATTCGATGAATTTGCCTATGTTTCAACCGAAGGCATCGACTCTTTGTACAATTATAAGTTTTTAAGTTCTGTTGTATTGATCAAAGTTATTTTAGTGTTTTGGTTTACATATACATTCACTGCATTTAATATTTCAACTTCTCATATTTTGTAGATGAGCCAGACTTGGAGTATGGGTAAAAAATGTGCTGCTGTGTTGAGGAGCAACATCGCGGATGCGGTTAAGGAATTTGCACGTGAGATGTTGACGTCTTGTCGTGCACAAGCTGATGCTGTGGGCGAGGGGGCAACCTTAGATGCTATTCTAAATACTCCTGCTCATCGAAAAAGTGCACGTGCTCCTCGTATGAAGAAAGTCGCTCGCAAACCACCACGTCGTCCTAGAAACGAGAAAGAAGAAGAGGCTGAGATATAAGTTGAGGGGACACAACAACAAGAGGAAGAGGATTCGATTCCCATGTCTGGTGTGACACAGGCCACTCCACCACGGGGTAAACAGCAAAGGAGACCCCCCACCTTCTTCACCCCTGATCCGTGCAGCTTCTTTGTATTTTTTGAACTTTTTTGTATTATTAATTTGTTAATGTTATGTAATGTCTGTTTCGATATTGTACTCATGATGTAAATTTGGAATGTATTAAGAATGAAATGTTGGTATGGGGTGTGTGGGTGTGTGATGGTTTAATTTGGTGGATTTGCGTGAGTTGGGTTCAGTTTGGATTTGTGTGAGTTGGGTTCAGTTTGGAAATCTTCAAAATGTTTGAAATGTTTGAGATGGGTGCAGTTGGGTTCAGATTGGATTTGATGCATTGGTGAATTTGAATTGTTCGTATGTGTTATACAATGGTGAATTTGAATTGTTCAGGTGCATTATTGAAGTTGGGTTAAGTTTGGAGAAGAGATTCAGCACAAGTAGAGGCTGATGTTGAGTTTATGTTCCACCTGAAGAGGTTCAGGTGTGGTTTTATGTATACAGACCCAAGACTCGCTTTCTGAGTCTTGGTGTAAACACATCGCTGTCTCAGAAAGCGAGTGTTGAGCTATTCGTTTTCCAGAGCTGAAGCTCTTCTCTAGAAAACTTACTACTACACACCCGCTTTTCGAAAAAGCGAGGTGGTTTCACCTAAACTCGCTTTCTCAGAAAGCGAGTCTAGGTGAAACCACATCGCTTTTTCGAAAAGCGACTGTGGAGTAGTTTGTTTTCCAGAGAAAAGCTTCAGCTCTGGAAAATTATCTACTTAAGACTCGCTTTCTGAGAAAGCAAGTGTAAGTGTAAGCACCTCGTTTTCTTAGAAAGCGACTGTGGAGTAGTTACTTTTCCAGAGAAGAGCTTGATCTCTAGAAAACTATCTACTGTCACTCGCTTTTTGAGAAAGCGAGTTGGTTTGACCTAGACTCGCTTTCTCAAAAAGCGAGTCTTGAGCATGTATGTTTTTAACAAGCAGACTCAAGCCTCGCTTTCGGGAAAAGCGAGTCTAGTTAAAACCATTATGCTTTTTCGGAAAGCGACTGTGGAGTAGAGTATTTTCCAGAGATCAGCTTGATCTCTGGAAAACACTCAACTCCACACTCGCTTTTCGAAAAAGCGAGTGATTTTCTACTAGACTTGCTTTCTGAGAAAGTGAGTCTTGGGTCTGCTTGTAAAAAACATACAGGCTGAAGACTCGCTTTCTCAAAAAGTAAGTTCTTTATCAGACTCGCTTTTCGAAAAAGCGAGTGTAGGCTATAAAAATGACATCTTCATATGTGCTTACAAGACTCATCACGCAACAATCACACTCATACATAAGAACTGGAGAATAACGCTTCTTCAAAATTAAACTCATACGAATTAGTACAATTACAAAGTCCAAATGACATAGTACAATTACAAACATACAACGATTAAATGTTTTGAGTTCCCCATCATCATTTTCTACACTCTCATAAACTTTATCGTCTGTTTCTTCCTCTTCTTCTTCATCGTCTAATAAGTCGTTGTTAATGGTAGCATTTTGAAATAATTCAAATAAAGTGTCATTTGGAACATAGTCATGAACCGGACTAGGTTGGCGTGGCAACTCAACATTTATAGAATCCGGGTCTGTTTTATTTGTGAAGGTGTCTTCCTGTGAGGACAGTGGAATTGGTTGTGAAGTTTGAACGGGGTTAGACCTCATCTGCTGTGTCGGTACTACCCGTACGAAGCTTGAACTAGGAATATCATGTGGCTGAGCATTCAAAATTTGAATTTGCTGAATATATAACTCTAATGCAGACCAAATACAATTGAGATCAAGTGTCCTAGCAATCATTAACTTCATAGCATTATTAGTAGAAACGGGCACTGTCATAAAATACTGACCATCTCCTCTTCCTGATGCGTATCGAGCTAAAATTTTCACATTCCATTGATCCCTATCCCAATTAGTAACTTCATAAATTTTCTCAACTAATTCGGCCAATGTAATGGTATGAGGTACCCAAACTATTTCAGGATCCACCGCACTATAACAATAACCAATCTTTGAATCATGAATTATTTCACCACCAAAGTATAACCAAATAGGAATTTCGTAATCCAGATCTATGTATATTTATACGAATATACGAGTTATTATCTACCCAAAAAACAAAACTTATGAAAATGAACAAAATAATAGGCCAATAAGCATCATACCTTCACAAGCTTATTTGAAAGGATATAGCCGTAGATATTTGGGTAAAAGAGTTGAAGTTGCTTTCCTCTTCAAGTATATCAAAATTCCAAAATTTGGATCTTTCGGACGATGGGTTCAGGGATTTCAGAGCAATTTTTTGGGTTAATCGACAAATTTTTGTGGTTCTTTGACGAAAATGAGATGAGAGATGGGTTAGGATTTCAGGGTTACAAGAGGAGGAGGAAGATAGAGAATTTAAGAAAAGTGAGATCTTATTTTGAGTTTGGGGGTTAAAGACCCAATCGACACTTGCTTTTTCAAAAAACGAGTTTGGGATAAATTCCCTCGCTTTTTGAGAAAGCAAGTGTAGGCTGGTGCAAAACGTCCACACTCGCTATGGGATAAATCCCCTCGCTTTTTGATAAAACAAGTCTAGTTAGGTGCAAATTCTACAACTAAGACTCGCTTTCTGAAAAAACGAAGAAAATTTAGCCAAACTCGTTTTTTCAGAAAGCGGGTAGGATGTTTTGGGAATAAAAAAAAGTAGGACTGTTTGAAAAAAAAACTTTCAAAAAGTGAGACAGTTTGGGTAAAAATTCTCCTTATGAGCTAGGCATAGCCCATCAATTAATTAATATTGTCATGTGTGAACTGAAAAAGAGGCATAGGCAGTAAATATATAGGCAATCATGCAAGCTCATGCAAGCTCTGGTGTGCACATTTGTGATTTGAGCCCTCTCACACTTTCCACCTTTCTCTTTATTGTCCGGCACATTTGGGATTTGAGCCCTCTCACACTTTCCACCTTTCTCTTTACTGTCCGGCTCCTAGGATTGCGGCTTCGCAAATGCGCTCGCGCTCGCTCGCTCTCGCGCGCTCTCTCTCTCCATTTTGGCCTCATTAATTTGAATATTTATATTCTATTAGAACATCTACTGCCGTTTTATAAAAGCATTCTATATTTAGCAATGAGAATTTAGATTTTGGCAAAGATCGCTGCTATCGTTATTTTTAAAATTCGATAAACTAATGAATTGCACGGATCTTGTTCATCAATCTAAGGTTTTTTTATTTTATTTTTTAGATTGAAAAATGAATGGACGGAGCTTCATCCTCCATTTGAAGAATTTTTTTTTTGTTTTTATCTGAATTGTGTCGGACGGTACTTGTTCCTCTGTCTGTCATTATTAAATTTTTTTTGGTTCGTTTAAAACAGTGAAAAAACAATTAAAAAAACAAACAAACAAGCCAGACGGATGATCGGCTTGTTTGTTTGTTTTTTAATTGTTTTTTTTATTTGTAGCGTTTGTGGAAAATACAATTTTGCCCCTCTCTTCATAAAATCCCCAAAAAACAACGAGACGACATATCTTCATCCATTTGGTGAGTTTATTTTTTATTTTTTAATTGGAAATGTTAAATTAAGACTAATATGGCTAAAAATAAGGGTTAAATCGAAACCGTCCAAATCGGGCACGAATCTTAAAGCTCGGGGGTAAAATGGTAATTTCACCTACAAACGGTCTGAGATGGGAACTGGGCCTTTTTCAAAATGCCCAATAACCCACTAACTGATTCGTCTTAACTGGGTGCGGGTTCCAACCTGCAAGAAACCCAGTCCAGCTGGATAGGGTTAGAATTTATGATTGTCCCTAATCAATGGCCCTGATTACTTCTATCTGTTCACTGGGAAGTAGGGATTTGATCTTATCCCGAAACTGGTTCCTAAGGCGGCTATAAATACCCCCCATTCTCCACTGTTACCAGGTAATCAATCTTTTGCCAATCAAAGCTCATTCATAATTTTTCTGATTATTGACTTGAGTGTCGGAGGGTACGTCGCCCGGATCAACCCCGGTGTTTCGCACTTCTTGCAGGTCAACGGTGGAAAATCACGGTCAAACTCCGGCGGAAAGGTGTTCAGGTTTGACTATTCAATATCCCAAGAATCCACAAATCTATCTGTTTGCCCCCACACTGATTTCAGCGGCAATAGATTGGCGCCGTCTATGGGAACCACGGATAGCAATCCACCCTCTTCCATCAGTTAAGATCACCTCCAGCCAGGCCTCCAAGGAAACTGAGATCTAGATGGTCCAACCGTGGACCTACCCCTCCTCAACCGCAACAGGAGGCTCCCCACCAACCCATCCAACCTCAGGGACAGCTCCCTCCTCAACCCGATCAGCCGCTGCAACAGTTACAGCCTCCTCTCTAAAATCTTCAACACCAGCAGGCTCCACGCGGGCCCCAGAACGCTGGTATATGGACCTCTCGTCCTCCCCCTCAGAAGCAACCTCTTCATCGCGACCATATCTCCGTACATAACCCTTCAATCGACTCCATGGCATCCCATAACCCTCAGCCCTCAGAAGACCTCCGCAACGTCCTCATGAACTGGCAGAAAGAAGATGACCTTCGCCACTGTTTGGATGAAAGGCGAGCCCGTGAGGGAGTCTCCCGCTCAGAACGTCCAAACCCGCGATCTCCTCGCCATCACGACCACGGGAGGTCCCCTCTCCATAGGAGGCGGAAGGGAGTCCCCGGAGTACCGTCGAAGGAGGCCTCATTCTCTCGCTGGTCGGCAGCCCCAGAGGGACGAGGACGGACCTATCACACGTGCCGAATTCCAACAGTTCTAGGTTACAATCCTGCAGGCCCTCAATCTCCGACCAAACAACAACAACAATGTTTAGAGGGTCCCCACTCCTCCTCTGGTCCAAAGTCCTCGCCATCGGTCCCTAACTCCTCCTCAAGCTCCGAGCCACCGCCATCACATAGTCAGTCATCACCATTCTCCTAGCTACCATCGCCGAACTCCATGCTCCCCTTCGTACGAAGATGAGTCCAGAGGCTCACCAGGGTACCGTCGAAGGGATGATGCTGTCTACAGTCGTCTCCACGAGATGGAGAGACACCTTGGCCAACTTGATAGGGAAGAGGAGCTAAGAGGGAGGACCCTTCGCCCAAGCAGACCTCCGTTCTCACGAACCATCATGGATGCTCCCGTTCCAGCAAACTTCAAGCCACCATAGTTCGAGACATATACGGGGGAGTCAAACCCCGTGGATCACATCGAGAGTTTCAAAACTCTGATGATGATCCACCAGGCTTTCGATGCTCTACTGTGCAAGACCTTTCCAGCTATTCTCAAAGGTCTGGCTCGGGAATGGTACTCCCGCTTCGCCCCATCCTCCATCTTCTCTTTTGAACAATTTGAGACCCACTTCGTTACCCACTTCGTGAGCAGCTGCCGAACCAAGAAGACTAGTATTTCAGTACTCTTCCTCAATCATACGAAGGGTGAGAAACTAAGAGATTATGTCAAGCGGTTTACCGCGGAAGTTAGGTCCATTGCCGCCCTTGACCAATCGATCGCTGCAGCCATCTTCCAATCCAATGTCCTCAACTCAAGCCTCCAGTCCTCCCTAGCCAAAAAGCCCCACGAGACTTCTCCGACCTTCTTCTTAGAAGCGAGAAGTATATTCGGGCAGAGGAAGCTGAACATCGCCCCACTTTCGAGGGGTCTTCCTCCGGAACCAAGAGAAAGGTAGCCGAAGATGAAGGAGCTAAGAAGCTCCAGAAGGACAACGGGGGTCAGCACCGCCCGCCTCCCAGATTTGAGAAGTTTACCCCTCTTAATGCCAATGTTTCAACTATCCTCATGGAAGTCGAGAAAGAAGGAGTTCTGCCTCCTGCCTCGAAGATGAATACCCCCGGAAAGAAGAGAGGTAAAGAGAAGTGGTGCCGCTATCACCGGGGCCACGATCATGACACCAAGGACTGTCGGGCTCTGAAGAATGAAATTGAAGCCCTTATTCAGAGAGGGCAGCTGTCCAAGTTTGTAAGAAATGACCGGATTGATCTTCCTCCTCCCCCCAGGGGGGCTAATAAGCGGCCCGAGAGGCGCGACGAGAGCCCTGAATTCGAAGAAGAGCACATCCTGCACCTTATCCATAGGGGTCCAATGGGAGAAACTTCCAACTCTTCTCGAAAGGCTTTTATCTGGGCGGTCAACTCAGTGCACAGCATACCCCCTCCTAAGGGCCTCGGAGTTCTGGTTACTTTCTCGGATGAAGACCTGGAGGGTGTCCGAACCCCCCATTGTGACGTACTAGTGATTAACCTCCACATGGCTAACTTCAAAGTGGAGAGGATTCTGGTGGACAATGGTAGTTCTGTCAACATCCTCTTCCTGTCGGCCTTTCGAGGACTCAAGTTATCGCGAGACAGGCTCAAGCCCACCGGCTATACGCTCCATGGATTCACGGAAGTGCCAGTGATTATCAAAGGGGTGATAACCCTCGACATAATCGCTGGCAAAACTCCTACTACCCGGACGGAGCCAATGGATTTCATGGTCTTCGACATTCCAGCTGCTTACAATGTGATCCTAGGCCGACCTGACCTAGCTGCTTTAGAAGCTGTCCCGTTGGCTTATCATCTCAAAATAAAGTTCCCAACCAAGGCAGGTGTAGGGAAAGTAAGGGGGAGTCAGGAGATGGCCCGCAAATGCTACATGACCTCGACCGGAGGACCCGTTCTTTCTCTCGAGACCCTCAAATTTCCACAAGGGAACACCCAGCCAATGTCAGAACCGGTAGACGAGCTGGAAGAAGTGCTCTTCTCAGAGCAAGATCCGACCTGCAAATTTTTCATCAGCAAGACCCTCCCCTCTACCCTCTATTCTGACATAGTCCTTTGCATCAAGAAGAACCATGACCTCTTTGCCTGGACCGCTACAGACATGCCAGGGATTTCCGAGGACCTCCTCGTCCACCACCTAAGTGTTGCTCCGGGGTCCAAACCGGTCCAGCAAAAGAGGCACAAATTCGCCCATGAGCGCCAGCAAGCTATAAAGGAAGAAGTGGACATACAAGAAGTCAACTACCCCGAATGGCACTTTAATGTTGTTATGGTTAAGAAGGCCAATAGAAGTTGGAGGATTTGCATTGACTTGACGGATTTGAATAAGGCATGCCCTAAGGATCCTTTTCCTCTCCCCAACATAGATACCTTAATCGACGCTACTTCGGGCCATGAGCTATTGAGCTTCATGGATGCCTTCTCCGGATACAACCAAATCAGAATGTTCCCCCCGAATATCACAAAGACGTCCTTCGTCACAGATCAAGGACTCTATTGCTACCGATTGATGCCCTTCGGGCTCAAAAATGCCGGTGCCACTTACCAGCTCCTTGTCAATAAGATCTTCCAGAATCAGATCGGCCAAAATATGGAAGTGTACGTTGATGATATGCTAGTCAAAAGTATCCATGGGCCCGACCATTTTGCCGACCTACAAGAAGCCTTCGACATAGTGAGGAAGCATAATATGAGACTAAACCCGAACAAGTGTGCATTTGGGGTCTCATCTGGTAAGTTCCTGGGCTTCATGGTTAGTCAAAGGGGGATTGAGGCTAACCCCGAGAAGATCAAAGCCATACTCGACATGGCTCCTCCTACAAATGTAAAAGAAGTTCAGAAGCTCACGGGACGCCTCACAGCTATATGGCACTTCCTATCCAAGTCAGGGGAGAAGTGTCTTCCCTTATTTAAAGCCCTCAGGGGGATAAAGGTTTTGAGTGGGGCCAACAACAGCAAGAATCATTCGACCAACTTGAAGCCTATCTGGTCAACCCCCCACTCCTCAGCAAGCCTACTCCCGGGGAAACACTCTACCTCTACCTCGCTGCGTCCGAGCAAACCCTCAGTGCTGTCCTAGTGAGGGAAGAAGACAAGGCTCAGAAGCCTATCTATTATGTGAGCAAGGTCCTCAGAGACGCTGAGCTCCGCTATCCGAGATTGGAAAAGATAGCATATGCCTTGGTCATGGTAGCCAGGAAGCTCCTCCCCTATTTTCAATCCCACTCGGTGTTCGTCCTTACCGACCAACCGCTCAAGCAAGTCCAGCACAGGCCCGAGACCTCCGGGTGTCTAATGAAGTGGTCGATCGAGCTTAGTCAACATGACATATCCTATCAGCCTCGGACTGCAATCAAGGCTCAAGCCTTAGCTGAATTTATAGTAGAAAGCACCATCTAGGAAGTGAGTCAAGCTGCAAATGGGCCACCCATGTGGACAGTATATGTAGACGGGTCTTCTTGCGCCGAAGGGAGCGGAGCCGGAGTCATTCTGGTAGGCCCAGACGA
Source organism: Hemerocallis citrina (assembly GCA_017893485.1). Lineage (NCBI taxonomy): Eukaryota > Viridiplantae > Streptophyta > Magnoliopsida > Asparagales > Asphodelaceae > Hemerocallis > Hemerocallis citrina. The sequence continues at coordinate 87,074,806 of CM030361.1, forward strand.
CTTCATTCTCCAATACTCCTCCGCATCAACTTTAAAGCTTCCAACAACGAGGCTGAGTATGAAGCCCTAATAGTAGGCCTGGGTATGGCTCGCAAGGTAGGGCCGCAACGCGTCCGGATATTCAGTGATTCGTAGCTAGTGGTCAATCAAGTCTTAGGAGACTATGAGGCGCGAGACGATCGAATGGTTAAGTACCTAGCCAAGGTCCAAAGTCTCATGGCTTCGTTCGAAGAGGCACAAATCCAGCAGATCCCTAGAGAAAAAAACTCCCAAGTAGATGCCCTCTCAAAATTGGCCTCCTCCTCCCTCCAGGGTCTCGAGCAGACCGTCCTAATCGAAGTACTTCTAAGGCCTAGCATAGAAGAGGAAGCCCCCGACTCGATGGAGTCGCTGTCCGTCCAACACCGGGACAACTGGATGAAGCCTCTGATAGAGTTCCTCAGGGATGGGACCCTTCCCCAAGATTCTAAAGAAGCCTGTCGAATCCGAACGAGAGCGAAGTGGTACACCCTTGTTGAAGGAGTCTTGTACAGACGCTCCTATACCCAAGTATATGGCAGACCCTACTTGAGATGCCTCTCCTCGGAAGAAGCCTTGTATGCCTTGCAAGAACTCCACGAAGGTATAGGCAGAGCCCATTCAGGGTCAAGATCCCTCGCCAAGAAAGTTTTGAACTACGGATACTTCTGGCCTACCCTACTTCAAGACGCCGAGCAACACGTCCAGCAATGCGACCCTTGTCAATAGTTCTCCAACATTCGCCGACTACCCCAAGCACAACTCACATCTCTCTCGAGTCCAATTCCCTTCCCAATGTGGGGGATGGACTTGCTAGGTCCATTCCCGCCAGCTCCTGGCTAGCTCAAGTTCCTAGTCATGGCAATCGACTACTTCACTAAGTGGATCGAGGCCGAACCTCTGGCCACTATTACTGAGAGCAAAGTGCTGCAGTTCTTCTGGAGAAATGTAATCTGTAGGTTCGACATACCTCGGATCCTTATAACAGATAATGGAGCACAGTTTACAGGGACAGCGTTCTGATCTTTATGTGAAGATCTCGGCAATCAGCAATGCTTCTCCTTCGTCTCCCATCCTCAGTCTAATGGTCAAGTTGAGAACGCCAACAGGCAGATTCTCTCCAGCATCAAGAAGATACTAGATAAGTCGGCCAAAGGCCTATGGGCAGAATAACTCCCTAACGTATTGTGGAACTACCGCACTAAGAAAAGGACCCCCATAGGAGAGTCGCCCTTTAATCTCACATATGGGTCCGAGGCTGTAATCCCCTTAGAAGTTGGTCTGTCATCCCCTCATCTTATTGCCTATGATGAAGAGGAGAACGCCAGAGAGCTCCGGACAAATTTGGACCTTATTGATGAGCTCCGTGAAAGAGCTTCAATTCGCCAGCAAAATTATCAGAGGAGAATCGAGCAGGCCTACAACAAAAGAGTCCGTCCCACCGATCTCAAGGAAGGGGACTTAGTCCTTAGAAAGCTAGCTATCTCATTCCCCAGCCAAAAGAGTAAGCTAGCTCCGAATTGGGAAGGACCGTATAAGGTTTACAAGGTAGTCCGGCCAGGAGCATATCATCTTGAAGACCTCGAAGGCAGAGAGATACCAAGAACTTGGAATGCTGACCATTTACTGAAGTACCAAGAGGGTGTTTAAACGCCTCTCCGAGTACGATCAAATGTCGAGCCGTTCCCATCTTTTTGTTTTTTGCTTGCTTCTTTATTTTCCCATTGTAATAATGGCTTGCAACTTAGAAGCAGCCGATTAGCAGTTATCAATAAAGAACTTCTTTCCACTGATGATTCTCTTGTGATTATTTTATCTCTCTGTTTAAGACCTTTAATTGCTTATACTCGAACGACATGTTCGGAATCCAAAATTTGGCTCGATTCCGTTTCGCAAGCTCGCTCTTAAGAGGGCTAAGAAGTGGTTCGCCATTCGGAACTGCTCCCACAACCGTTGAAATTTACTCGAACGACGTGTTCAGAGTCCAAAACTTGGCTCGATTCCGCTTCGCAAGCTCGCTCTTAAGCGAGCTAGAAGTGGTTTGCCATTTGGAATTGCTTCCACAACCGTTGAAATTTACTCGAACGACATGTTCGGAGCCCAAAACGTGGCTCGATTCCGCTTCGCAAGCTCGCTCTTAAGCGGGCTAGAAGTGGTTCGCCATTCGGAACTGCTCCCACAACCGTTGAAACTTACTCGAACGACGTGTTCGGAGTCCAAAACTTGGCTCGATTCCACTTCGCAAGCTCGCTCTTAAGCGGGCTAGAAGTGGTTCTCCATTCGGAACTGCTCCCACAACCGTTGAAATTTACTCGAACGATGCATTCGGAATCCAGACCACTGGGCTGGATAACTGACGAAATTTCTACAACTATACTAGACATGAGAGAAGAATACTTGGAGGAATGCTTGAATGAATGCCCCATTGCTTCACTTGGCTGGATAACTGATGAAGATATTCAGACATACATTCCCGAGCGACTTGCATTCCGAGATGCGTATTGGAGAAAAACAACTTTCTCCCCAAAATTCGTGCAAGATCTCGATCAGACGGCACAGATTGAACTACGACTACAAAATGACAAGATAGCATTTTCTCGTGATCCACACCATCTTTTACATCGAGATCCATGCAAGATCTTTAGATGGACGGTTCAGATCGTACCACATCCCTCGGAATCCAAATCCGAGCGACTGGCGATTCGAGTTGCGTATTGGAGAAAAATAACTTTCTCCCCAAAATCTGCACTAGATCTCGATCAGGCGGCACAGATTGGACCACGACCACAAAACGACAAGATAGCATTTTCTCGTGATCCATACTGTCTTTTACATCGAGATCCGTGCAAGATCTTCAGATCGACACCTCAGATAAAGCTACGTCCCTCAAAGTTCAAAAGTTTGGCAAGACCCCACTTCTACTCCTCGCTCTTAAGCGAGCTAGAAATGGCCCATCCTTCAGAAACACTCTTACAACCATAGAGGATTAACTGAACACACCAACACACAAATGCAAAGGAGTAAAACAAGCTTTCACTTCTATAAAAGTTTAAAGTTCAAAGAAACTCAAGTTACAAAACCAGCTACTCTTATCTACGACGTGTTACAAAATTCGAAAAGCTAAAATTACAAGACTACTTCAATGACTCTTAGGAAGGGGGATGTTCCTCTTAAGAGACAAGCGGGGAAGGCGCACACCTTGTCGTTGCGATCCCTCACTCGTTGAGGTCCCCAAGCCAGCAAGATTAGAAGTGTCTCTCAGTGTTGCACCGGTTGAGGCTTCGCTCGACGAAGCAGCCACCCCACTTTGTGCATCAGCAGGGCTTCGACGAACAACTGGCGATCGAGTTGCAAGCTCGTAAAAGGAAATTCCCCTCTCGCTTTCTTCATGAGTACACGACGTACTCCTTACATTGACCCGCTCAGATTGGGGTTTTAAGCCAGCGACCTCCCTCTCTAGCTCGATGATTCGTTGCTTCAGAGAGTCGTCCTTCACGGCTATCTTGAAGCGAGGAAGTTGAGCGGAGCCTTCGGCACCGGAGCTGTCGGCAATAATTCGACGGAGATGAGTATCCTCGATGCTCTTATCGACCACAACTCTCTTCAACTCATCGATCTCCGCCGTCAACTCGTCATGGCCATCAACTTGCCCACCACCGCTGCTAATTTTTCTTCCTCCGCCAAAAGCTCTTCTTTTACTATTCGCAAGTGGTGGATTTCAGCCAATAGTTCACCTCTCTCCGCGGTAGCATCAGACAGTGCCTTCTTTAGTTGCTTCATCTCGGAGAGACACTTCGACAGCTTTAGCTTGAGGCGTTCCAAGTCCAACTCACTCTTGAGAAAACACTCTCGACTGCGAGAGAGGGCCAACTTCGTTGCTTTTAAGTCAACCCGAAGACGAGAGGCTTCAACTGCTGAACTCAACTCGACGACCTGAAAAGCAAAAACATATCGACGCTGAGCTCTGGAGAACACTTAGCGAAATTTTCAATAATACGGTATTCACAACACTTGTGTTCCCAACGCAAAGAACAAAGGGTGTTTTCAACACTTTGATGACAAGGAGTTCGCAACACCGTTCTCAACGCAGCAAAATTCCAAAACAAGGCGAATACAAATCAAGATCAAAATCTAAAACACTTAGCCAAAGTCTCAAAAAGTTAGTCATTTCATTAAAATTCAAAAAAGTACGAGAGTGCGGTGGCCAGTCTGCGGTTCGGCGTTACAACAAAACAAAAGAAAAAAAAACAACAAAGGAAGAGACGACTAAGTCAGGGGGCCACCTCATGGCGCCGCTTCGAGGTATCCTCGCTCGGTACAATGACAAGTGCCCCTTCGACGTTCACCTCATCCTCGGCATCCTCCTCGGCCCCTTTGCCCTCTAGCTCGGGCTCGATCTCTGCCAGAGGAATCAGCTCCTCGCCCTCCACAGGATAGTAAAAGCAATACGAGGAGCTGTCGAAGTCGGGAATACGGGCCGCCACATGCTTTAGTGCTCGGGCGTAGGCCTCCTCCATGTTCATCATCATGTGGGCTTCGGCCTCATCCCGAACCGCCTTCTCTGCCTCCGCCACCTTCATCGCCTGGCCATTCAGCACCTCTTCGGATGCCTTCAAGGCCTTGGCCAGCTCCTCCTCGAGGCGAACCCTCTATTTCTCCAATGCCTCGACCTTGGTAGTCTTGGCAGCAGAGTGCTTCAGTGCCTTGGCAAGCTTCGTCTCGAGGGCCCCCACCTCGGCCGCACGCGAAGCCGAGAATCGCTGCTCGGCCTTGAACAGCTTAACTGCTTTGGAGCGCTCCGATCTCTCCCGGTCGTTCTCTAGCTTCATCTCCTTCTCTTGCTCGGCGAACCGCTCGAGCATGTGGCTGAAGGGACAGAGAGTTTGCGAGCAAAACGAAGGAAAAGAGACGATTAAAACCGAACAAAAAAAATGGGTTACCATAATCAACTCATACTTACCGACATAGTCGACCGAGCTATCTCCAGGGCGTCGTCACCCACGGTGTTGGCCCTTAGCGCGGCATGGTCCTTCGAGGTCGGCAGGTGGCGCACCGCCTACATGCACATCAACGCGTCTCTGAGGAAGCCTTCTACCTTCATCACCCTCAAGTCGGGGACGAAGAGTCGCTTATGCTCCTCGGTGAGGATAGCCTCCGCCTCGGCAGTAAGCGGTGGCACCTCCAAACCCAGAGCAGCGCTGGCGGAGAACGCCCTGCTCGACGAACCCGGGGCATCAGCTAAAGGAGCCTGAGCGGGCAGTTCCGAAGGGGCCTCGGTCGCCGGGTCCACAACGACCGAGGGTGCCGAGGGGCTTGTACTGTTCGACTGGAATGAGGCCCCGCCGTGGTCCTCTTCCTCTTCCTCGTATCCGTACCCTTCGCCGAGGCAGCGCGACCCTTCCCCATCAGTGCCTTGTAATCCATACCGGGGGCCTCTGCATACGAAGAAAAAATCGAGCAAAAGAGTTAGAAAAAATAACAAACACTAAAAGACACTAAGACTAGCAAGAAAGAAGAAAAAGAGCGTACTGGGGTCGATCGGACTGAGACCCCCACCGAACAAGACCTCCTCGGTTATGTCCTTCCAACTGAGGGTCGGAAGGCCGAGCATTTTAGCCACCACCTCCTCTTCCTCTCTTGTGAGCACCGGCTCTTTCTTCGCCCACTTCGGGACCCCATCTTTCCACACCGTCGAGAAGCCCCACGGCTCGGGACCATGAATGAGAAAATACTTCTCCTTCCAGTGCTTGATCGAGTCCGGATTCTCGATTAACTTCACCCCCTTCCTCGGCGACAAGTAATACCGATCTTCCATCTTGCTCATCCGGCAGATGCGATAGAGGCTCCGAAGCAGAACGTGTTGCGGTTGCACGTCGACTGCCCGGCACTGGAGGATGAAGGTGATAACATGCCGCCACATGTTCGGCATAAATTGAACCGGGCTCAAGCCATACCACTACAGCACCTCGACCACGAAGGGATGCAGTGGTAGCCGAAGACCAGCGTTAAGTGCGTCGTACAGGAAGATGCACGTGTCTGCCGACGTCCCAATACACGCTCGGAAGCTGGGACCAGGGAGTAGTAGGATATAATCCTTCGGGATACGGAATCCCTTACTAATTCGGTGTAGATCTGCCTCGATCATGATTGAAGGGATCTCATCCACCTCGGATGGATCCCTTGGACTATTCTCCTCATATACCGGAGCCATCCTACGCACTACCCTTTCTAAGATGTCCTCGGGGTAACTCCTCACTGTGCCGATACTCGACAACGTGGACGACAGCCGACCTAGCTCTCCTGCTCCCTTCGAAGTCTCAACTATTGTTGACACCCCGACCAGATCAACCACTTTGTTCCCCTTCCTCGGCTTAACCACTACCGCTCGGTCGGTGTCGCGGTCCGAGGTGGAGGTCTCGTCCCCAGAAGAAATTCTAGCCATTCTCAAAAAGAAGGGGGAAAAACTAACCTTGAAGTGACGTGTATGGTCAGAAAAGATCGCCGGAATTCAAACTCACCTTGCCACGAAAGCTAGTAGCGCCACTCGTGAGCAAAAACACCGCTAGCAAAGGTAAAAGTAAAAGTGAAAGAATGAGAGAAAGAGTGGGGGAGATGAAAACTTATAGTAAAAGAAGTGACTTTTGGGCCCCCCTTAAGCCCGTTAAAGAAGGCTAAACGACAAAGTAGAGAAGAGCGGCGATAGTTCATAAGGGTGACGATGATTCAGACTGGGCCACACCGCTCGGCAAATCCTCTAGCTCCGAGCCGCCGAGGCACTCTGCCGAGCTATCGAGGGACGGTTCAGATCGTGACACGTCCCTCAAAATCCAAATCCAAGCGACTGGCGATCCGAGCTGCGTATTGGAGAAAAACAACTTTCTCCTCAAAATTTGTGCAAGATCTTGATCCGACGACTCAGATTGGACCACGACCACAAAACGACAAGATAGCATTTTCTCGTGATCCACACCATCTTTTACATCGAGATCCATGCAAGATCTTCAGATGGACAGTTCAGATCGTGCCACGTCCCTCAGAATCCAAATCCGAGCGACTGGCGATCCGAGCTGCGTATTGGAGAAAAACAACATTCTCCTCAAAATTCGTGCAAGATCTTGATCAGACAGTTCAGATTGGACCATAGCCACAAAACGACAAGATAGCATTTTTGCGTGATCCACACCGTCTTTTACATCGAGATCTGTGCAAGATCTTCAGATGGACGGTTCAGATCGTGCCATGTTCCTCGAAATCCAAATTCGAGCGACTGGCGATCCGAGCTATGTATTGGAGAAAAACAACTTTCTCCTCAAAATTTGTGCAAGATCTTGATCAGACGGCTCAGATTGGGCCGCGATCACAAAACGACAAGATAGCATTTTATCGTGATCCATGCCGCTTTTTTGCATCAAGATCCGTGTTAAATCTCGTGGTGAACGGTCCAGATTGCCCCACATCACTCGAAATCCCGATCCGAGCGACCGGCGATCGAGCTGCTCGTATAGGGAAAATAGTACCGAGCGGCACATACCGTCGGCTCATCTCAAAAGTTGTACCTCAGCCTAACGAATTGTTCGGATCACCCCCCGTCGCTCGGAATCCCAATCCGAGTAACTGGCGATCCGAGCTGCTCATGTGGAGAAAATAGTGCCGAGCAACACCAACCGTCGGATCGTCTCAAAATTCGTACCTCGACCTGATGAACGGTTCAGATCGCCCCATGTCGCTCGGAATCCTAATCCGAGCAACTGGCAATCCGAGCTGCTCATATGGAGAAAATAATGCCGAGCAGCACAAACCGTTCGATCGCCTCAAAATTCGTGCCTCGGCCTGATAAACGGCCCAAATTCAGCCACGTGGCCAAGATCACATTTTCTCGTGATCTGTGCCATAATGCATCAAGATCCGCATGAGATTTCATGATGAACAGTCCAGATCGCCCCACGTCGCTCGGAATCCCGATCCGAGCTGCTCATACAAAGAAAAATGTGCCGAGCAATAGGATCCGTTCGATCTTCTCGAAATTCATGCCCCAATCAGATGAACGACCCTGATTCGCCCACGAAGCCAAAAATAGGATCCACCGTTGCATGCCCTTGTGATTCGCGCCGCAGCGTGATGAATGGCCCGGATTGCGCCACGTCGCTCAGAATCTCGATCCGAGCGACTGGTTTTCCGAGCTGCCCACACGGTAAAAACACTGCCAAGCGACACAGGCCATCAGATCGTTTCAAAATTTACACCATGGTATGATTAAAGCTCCAGATTTGCCCACATCGATCAGCACCGCTCCGACGTCTGATCTCTCAGAGCTACGCGCTGATGCGAGATGGGCGGCCCAGATTGTGCCACGTCATAAATAATATTAAAATTAATTTCTTATTTATTAAATTCGAACTATTTATTTAAAAATTGCGAAAAAATGATTAAAAATTTAGAAAAATTAATTAAAAATTCTAAAAAACAATTATAAATTCGGAAAAATATTTTTGAGCCCCTGGGTAAATAATTATTGCTTAGAATAATTAATTAATGCTCCCGAAAAATAAATCACCACTCCGCAAAATTGAATAAATGATCCGAAAAATAAATAAAAAATTAAGAAAAATCATCAAAAGTCTCGAAGAGGTCAAGAGCAACTTTGAGCATGCAACCAACACCAAAAATCACCATAATACCTCGCATAAAGATTCGACCCCCCTCATTTGGACTCCGATACAACTCCGCAAGCCATTAGAACAAAAAAAACTACTCCTCAAAGGCTGATCAAACTCAGTCTTCGGGAGTGGGGGGCTCGTGATATGGCTAAAAATAAGGGTTAAATTGAAATCGTTCAAATCGGACACGAATCTTAAAGCTCGGGGGTAAAACGGTAATTTCACCTACAAACGGGTTTAAGATGGGAACTGGGCCTTTTTCAAAAGGCCCAATAACCCACTAACGGATCCGTCTTAACTGGGTGCAGGTTCCAACCCGCAAGAAATCCAGTCCAGCTGGATAGAATTAGGGTTTATGATTGTCCCTAATCAACGGCCCTGATTACTTCTATCCGTTTACTGGGAAGTATGGATTTGATCTTATCCCGGAACTGGTTCCTTGCTACAACTACAATGCATGGATACAACTTAAGTAGAAAGCTACTATGAGTTAAAGCATGAATAGCTACTAGATTTAAGCATGGATATCTCCTACTACTTTATGCATGGTTAATTGCTACAACTTACCCATGAGCATTAATAATTTAGCATGGTATACAACAAAGCATGATTTTCTTTACTACTTTAACCTACAATAATTAGCATGGTATACCATTTTAAACATCATTCTACAACAATCTTAAGAATGGTAGGAACCTACAACAATTTTTAAGCATGACATGCTACTTAAGCATTCCTAAAACAATCTTAGGCATGGTAGGTAATTTAAACATCAGTCCTACACATTCCTAGGCATGGTATATGTCATAGCATGAATCTACAACATTCCTAAGTACGGTAGGTAATTTAAACATTAATCCTATAACAATCTAAGCATGGATATATACTTAGCATGAATCTACAACATTTCTAAGCATGGTAGGTAATTTAAACATTAATCCTACAACAATCTAAGAATGGATATATACTTAGCATAAATATACAACCTTCCTAAGCATGGTATACTACTTAAGCACTAACCTAAAGCATGGTATACATCTTAAGTAAGAACCTACAACATTCTAAACATGGTATACAACTTAAGTATCAACCTAAGCATGGTATACATTTTAAACATGAACCTACAACATTCTAAACATGGTATACTACTTAAGTATCAACCTAAGCATGGTATACACTTTAAGCATGAACCTACAACATTCTAAATATGGTAAACTACTTAAGTATTAACCTAAGCATGGTATACATTTGAAGCATAGATAAACATGAGTTCTCTACTACAATCCATACCACATGCATACTACACAAGCATGAACTCACTACAACTTAGCATGAATGATTACTACGCTTAAGCATGGATATGTTCTACTACTTAAGCATGGTATACAATGTAGGTATGAATTTCTTTTCTACCTTATCCTACAACAAATTAGGCATAGTAGAAAGCATGAGTACCAATTCTACAATAATCTAACATGGTATGTAATTTTCCTACAACAATCTAAGCATGGATGCTTATTTAAACATGGAAAATTGCTACAACTAAGCATGGATATCTTCGACTACTTAAGCATGTATCTTTTCCTACAATTACTTAAGCATGGTAGAAGCATGAGTATCAATCCTACAATAATCTAACATGTCATATAACTTTTCTACAACAATCTAAGCATGGATACTTATTTAAACATTGAAAATTGCTACAACTAAGCATGGATGCTTACTTTAATTCCTACAACAAGTTAAGCATAGTAGAAAGCATGAGTACCAATTCTACAATAATCTAACATGGTCTATAGCTTTCCTACAACAATTCAAACATGAAACTAAATAGTATTCTCTAACATAAAGTAAAATAGACATGCTACAAGGAACTAATCCTATATAGTTTAGAAGCAAAAGTAACACACAACAATTACTAAAACTTATCTCTTATGACTAGAATTAGTAAGACTAGATCTTTAACAACAAAAATGAGTTCTATTAATACTAACCCCAAAAAAATGGGTTCTTTATCATACTATAATCAAGGCCTTCAAATTGTTTCTCCAATAACTACAACATAAACTACACCAAGTTGGGTTCTTTCTACACTAATTAATCAACATAAAAGAGTGATCTTTTTTAACATTCTACAACTAATAACCTTAATTAGTTTCTTTATCATACTACACTCGAATTAGCACAATTTATTTAATAAGTAGAGAGAAAGAAGCAAATAAAGAACTCATTCATTAAGGTTGTCAAGTTCCATAACCCAAAATGGTTATACACTTATTCTAGTTCACAATCTTCATATGCCTTTTGTCCAATAGTCCATGTTTTATGTTCTATAACCCAAATAGGTATGTACACAAGTCCGTCTGCATATGTGTATGAGTCCAATGTCAAGTCCTACAACCCAAAATGGGTGTATATACGAATCACCATATGCTTATGTTCATTTAGTCCAACAACAACAAGAACAACAATCAAAGGTTCAATCTTTTTATTTATTTAGTACTACCACTTATTTCTATTTCCTTTTATCCACACCATTATTCTTAATCCAAGTTGTTTAATCACCAACAACATACACCACAAAAATAACAACACTACAAAATAACTCACAAAAGAGAACAACCAACCCATGGTACAAAAATCAACAAGGAGAACATAAACAACAAACTCAAACAAACAAGAGCAAAATGGAGAAGCCCCCACCTTAAACTCTTGTAGGAAGAACTAGCTTGCTACCCTTCTCCTTCCCCTTAGCTCCTAGGAACACCTAAGAAAACCTACAAATAAAAACTCTCAAGTTAGTCTTTGTTCTCTCTTTCTTTACCTTTCTTTCTTTTTGGTCTTTGTGAAAGTGAGACAAGAGAAGATGGGAGGGGTATTTATAGTGTGAGGGAGGAGGGAAAAAAATGCAAAATGCACCAAGGCATTTTGCCAAAACCCCCCTAGGATACCATCCGGCCTTGCTTGGTAGGGTGTGGGAGGTATGGTGTAGGGTATGGTGTAAGAGTGAGGTGGAGGAGTGAGGTGGAAGAGAGAGGCTTCTAGAAGAACACTCTTTAATCTCTTATGCATTCTAAACCCTAACTTAATCCTCCTAATCCCCACTTAGCCATTTGTCAGGAAAAAGACAAGTATTTTGTCCAAAAATATACACCCCATAATTTGTACAAGGTACTAATTTGCTACAACACATATGTATGTATATAGGTGCATACCGAAAATCCTCGCATAAACCGTATAAAAATAATTTAATTTTGGAAATAATAAAAAAAATAATTTATAAAATGTAATATCCGTCCGGGATATTACAAGGTGGGTGTTCTCTTACTTTCTAAATATATAAATTTGCGTGTTAATAATAATAAAATGAGTAGTTTTGATGTGATAAAGTAGAATAAATCTATGTAATGTGAATAGTAATGAAATATGTTGTATTTAGCAAATTAATTAACATCATGTTAGTTTGTAATCGGAAAAGAAATAATTGATTATTTTGCCATGAACTAGTATACATGAATGTAGAAATTTTGATTGTATGAACTATTGTTGAGACTTTTCACTTATGATGATCAAATGAAATTCTAGTAAAGAAAACTTGATACTTATGAACTCATTTGAATGTTTATAAGAGATACAATGCATTATCCTGATTAAATTGAAATAATGCAAATTCATGTTTATTAAAAAGAAGAAATAAATTGGAAGTTAGAATTATTGTCTAAAATATGAGTTATAAATCAGTGAGTTACTGTTAGGAAGTAAACTCAGTTTCTATAAACTAATTTCAGTCTAATAAGAGATTAGATCAAATAAAGAATCGAGTTTATAAAAAAAATGGATTAGTAGAGAGTTGAACAAAAGTCGAAGAGGGAACTTAATGTCGTTGGGCGCGTTCGGCCCTGTGGTCTGGCGTTGCGCTGGTCTTCTTGTTGGCCTGGGTTCGAAACCTGTTAGCCTAAACATTTTTCTATTTTTTTTTATTTTTTTAAAACCATTCAGACCTGAGAATGGGTATAAGGAGATTTCGGTGAGAGACCTGAACACCAAGTCCATATGGACTTAGTGGCTTTCAGTGTTGGTCTTGGGCACTGCTGTTGTGTGTTGGCTGACCCTGGTTCAAAACCTTATGCCACTTTTTTATATTATTTTTTTGAGTTTGAGTTTTATCTTCATTCTTTTGGGGACTTTACTGATTTGAAGAAGGTTGGAAATAAATTCATTTTTTTTAATGAAATCACATAAAGATTTATTAGAAATAGTTTTAAATTTAATCTTGTATATTTTTGAGAAAGTGAAAAAGAAGTTGGAATAGTAAATGCGCTTTGTTTCCAAAATTATTATTTGAGTAAATGAATCTCATTTTTTTAAGAGAAAAATATGCGATAAGTTATGAAACTCTCTCGTTATAAACGAACCCTTTTGTTGAAAAAGAAATTTTAGGTGAGATCAAAATCTAGTGAAAATTCATATAGAACTTTGGGAAGAATTGCTATATCACTTGATTGCTTTGATGAGACTATACGAATATGCTTGTTTGTGGTTAAGAATTTTTATGTGATTAAATTCCTAAATGAGATTTGGATCTATGCTATAAACTCATGAAAAGGATTATTGCCTTAGAAAGATAGTGAATGAATTGAATGAATGATGCTAAAACAAGACATATACCAAGTTGTGAATAGGTTGATGATAAAGAATACTTTGAGTTAAGACATGATTATTGAAGGGTATGAATACCCATGATTCTTGTACATGAAAAATTACGATTTAGAGTTAGTAAGACCTCGGGTACCAGCACTATTTGAAATAAAAGATTTGAGGTGTAAATTTTGAGATATTGCCATGGAGCTATCTCGTATTTTTGTGAGTAAGTCCGGTAGGAGGTAAAACTAATTTTAGAAATAATAACTTATTCATGTCTTGAACTTAATAATTAGGTACTTAAGAGAAGTGTAGTAAACCTGGACAAACGTAAGTGGGGCACTCTATATAGTCGGGCGGTGTACTCCGGGACTAAGGTTGCTTCGATGGAGACGAATTTTTATTTTGAAATCCGGGACTATGCGTAGTAGGGCAGATAGTTTATCGTACTCCTGTGTATATATGTATACCGAGGCTAGAGGGACACTTATGGAGTATTCGCACAACGAGGAGATTGTATAACAGTCGGGCAGTGTACTCCGAGGCTGGGATCCGTACTCGTGGAATATCTGAACCTTGTTCATACTACTGGGTAGTATCATGGAGAGGGATGGAACCCTACAATGTGGAGTGCGTAGGTGATTGCCTTCGGACATATGTAATATGGGATGCAGAATCCGAACAAGTATGCATTAGTGTCATCTGAGAATAAAATTGTGTGCATTAGGCATTAAGGCATCGCATACACTTACATGTTTAGAATAATCATTTTTAACACTTTATTGTTCATTCAAAATTGTGATTTGATAAATTACTGAGATCGTTATATGTACAGCATAGAGAGGATGACCGAGTATAATATTTTCATCAGTTGTAAGTGACTGACGTGCCCACAGCTTAATATGCAAGTATTGGACTTTTTCATGAAGAAGTAAAGATGTTATAATTTAATTGATGATTTACATTGACAAAGTTGTATAAGTTGTATTTTATTTTCAATGTTGTAATTCTTTTATCCTTCCACTGTGTAAACAAAATGTAAAGAACTCTGATGTATATTAAAAGTTTTAATTTCCTTGTAAAATTGTACGAAGTGAACTGTAAGATCCTGTGAAATCTCGAATTCGGTCTTATTTGGAATTTGGGGCATTACACAACCGCTTAGATCCGACCAACAAGGAGTTCTCAACCACTTTTCACAACCATCACCAATGTTTGATGGTTCAGGCATTCTATCAAACAGTTAACTGTTGCAAGTGGTTAAGTTTTACAAAGGGGAAAAACCCTAGATCTGAGAAAGTTGGAGGGGGCGGCGGCTACGATTCGCCGCCCCCTCCGCTCCGACGTATCTCCCCCTAAATCCAAACACTTCCTCTACCTCCATCTTTTGCGACCTAGACGGCTCCTCTCGTTATTGCAGTTACCTCTTCGACGCTTTTGAGATCTGGCGAGCCCCGATGGAGTGGAGCTCGTGGAGGCAGAGCAGGAGCATTCTCTTTGCCATCGACCCCCCCTCCCCCCCCACCGCGCTGTTGCCACTTCCGTCGAAGCGGATTGGGCGAGCTCCAATGACGAGGAGCTCGAGGTGCTGGAGCATGAGCTTCCCTCCCGGCCCCAATCGAACATCCAGTGTGATTCTTCTACCACCGAATGACTATGGTGGCTCCTCCAGCCATCGCCGACATAGTTTGAGCAAGCTCCTATGGTGCGGAGGTCGAGGTGGCACAGAGGCTACTCTCTTCGCAATCAAGCCACAGGCGAGCAGTGCCATAAATGATTCAGCGGCAGTGATGGCTTCGTCGACGGTGCCACAGTCGATTCAGTGCTTATGCTCTACCACCCTGGCCAACTGTAAGCCTGAGCAAGGAGCAATCCATGGAGGGATTGTGTGGTGTGATTTGATTGTGTGTGAATGTATTGACTGTGAGGGGGAGTGAGAGAGTGAAAGGGGGGAGTGATTGAGATGAACAACGGCTGCACTTGAGCACCTTCACCCGATGGCCATAGTCTTCTAAGCAGCACTGTCATTACGCCCTCAATATGCCCTCATCATTGAACCCGACGTCCAAGGTTGTGTTGCACGGTTACGGGGCGAGGGCCCGAAGACGGGGTTCCCCCATAGGTGCGCACCTTTACAGCACAAGGTGGGGCTTGGACCAGCAGACAGGGTCCCCCCATGAGGTGTCCTGTAGAAATTGTTGAGGTGGAGATGTATCTGTTTTTGTTCGGTAGTAGGGGTAGTCGCACCCTGAATTCAGCACCCGTTAATCAACGGCCACAGGTTTTGCAACAGCGCCGCCACTACGCCCTCATCAATAAACTTGCAATCTATAACGTCCACCGCCCGTAGGGGCGAGAGGGGAAGATGATGCTTCTGTTAGTTGTGGTTGTTTCGGGTTTTGCATGAGAGAGAGAGTGAGAGAGTGAGAGAGTAAAGATGTTGCTTCTCTCTATTCTATGCTGGTGTATGTTATTGTTTGTGACAAATCACTAGAGAGAGTTGATGCATGTGAGAGGCGAAGGTATCCTCTTCACGGCTCTCTCCTTGTCGGTGTTCGTGGTTAGGGTGACCGAGTATTTTGTTTGGTGAGAAATTGCTGATGAGAGCTATAGCGTGACAGAGGTGAGTACCCTCTCCACGGCTCTCCTTTTGGGTGTGACTCCGATTGGGCCATGTGTGAAGTTGCGTTGGTGAGGTAGAAGGAGGGGAGCGGCAAATTATCAAATCCTACATTATTCGCTTCAGGTGGGTGGGCACGTGCCGTGGAGATGGGTGCTCGAAGCTTGCTTGACGGACATACAATTAGTTGGTCCTCACAATTTAGAGTGAGAGCTGATTATATATACTGGTCATGTCGCTTCATGTTTTTTTCTGTCTGTAGGTTGTAACTTGCCCTAGTATGCTGGGGTTGTTTTGTTAATTTCTTATTAATGAAACAAGGTGACCTTATTCCACCTTTTCCCTCAAAAAAAAGACCAATGTTTGATCTATCGTGATTTCCTTTTATTATCTGAACCTACTATCTGTTTGCTCCCATACAGAAATAAGCAGCAACAAACGTAATGCATGATTTTATATAATGATTACAACATTCAGCTTGTGTATAATGTAAATATATCTCATTGGGCGATCCAGCCACGAGTGAATCAATGAAGCTTATCTTACCAAAGATAAGAGATTGATGAACCAACTATCTTTTGGCTTTCCCAATAAGATGGAGATCCCAGGTTAGCTTTTGTTAAAATAAGAGTTGTCGGGTTTTATCCTTTAATATTTTTTAAGCAACAGCGCAATCACCCTTCTACCATGCATAGTCACAGTGTATTCATATCCTTACTCTTTTGCAGTTTGCTTGAGTGATGCTAAAATAGAAAGAAACACTTTCTGTTAGGATTTGTGGATCCGATACATGAGCACAAGGGTTTGGAGGAGAAGAAGCGAGGTAACAAATAGAGAGCACAAAAATAACAAGTACAGCAGCAAGCAGCAAGTCGCAGCAGTGCAGGATGCAGTCGATTGCAATGGGCATACTACACTCGACAAGGATCTAACAGTTGACTTCCAGGAGGGTAGTTGACCGTGTTTGCTCTCTGACTTGCTTAG
Organism: Hemerocallis citrina; assembly: GCA_017893485.1. Classification (NCBI taxonomy): domain Eukaryota; kingdom Viridiplantae; phylum Streptophyta; class Magnoliopsida; order Asparagales; family Asphodelaceae; genus Hemerocallis; species Hemerocallis citrina. Next base: position 87,091,726 of record CM030361.1, read on the forward strand.
ACTCAAAGAAATTGACTACCTTGTTTCACAGTCAATCGCAAAAATGCAGAGTAGGGAAAATAGGCAACAGTTGTGATCTAAAGTTATATAATCTTATATATATTGTATGATTTATGATTCTAGGATTATTCCAATATTGTTCAATCAGAAAAAGAGAGATTTAGTAATCGTTCTTGAGAAAGGAAGAAAGAGATAATAAACCTTACACCATGGTGGTGAGATATTGAGTGATTGTAAACCTATTTTTCTTTATATTCTCTAGTGAAAATGGCAAGAGTGCCTCTATGCTAGGAAGTAACCATTACATTAAACCTTGATAATAATTTTGTGTGTTTGTGTGTGTTAGCTTTGTTTGTTTGTGTTTTTTTGATTCGATTACTTATTTACATCTCAGGTTGGGTATTGAACTCAACAATGAGGTACAGATCACTAGGTTGGTTTGAGATGAGAGACAAGGGGGAAGTCAAAAGGTTCAAGAGAACAGAGTTCTCGATGTGGAAGATCTAAAATAGCGTATCTCCGACAGAAAGATCTATATGATTCATTGTTTGGCACGAAGGCAGAAGGAGCGAAGGTAAATCCAGTTGCGTTGGCGGCATGGAGCCATTTGAATTAGAAGGCGCTTGGGAAAATTTAGTTGTCGCTGAGTAGGAAAATTATATTCCATATTGAGAAGGCAAAGACCGTAAATGATGCAATGGAGATTCTCATAGATATATATATGAGAAAACATCTGCATCGGATCAGATTATTCACTTGAAGAATTTAGTCAATATGAAATCGTCAGGGGGAGGTTTAGTAGTGGAGCATGTGAATAATTTCTACATGGTATACAATCAAATAGAATCGTCAGGATTGAAGTTTGTGGAGCACATGCATTGTTACTATTATCTAGTCTCACTGACAGTTACGGTCTGATAAAACAAACTATCACAAATACTATGACTGATTCGACTACTCCGTAGGATGTTATGAGCAACATCATGAACGAGGATGTGAGAAGGAAGAGAAATGAAGAGCCTTTGTCATCTTCTATCAACTCTGCACTGTTAGTTGAAAACCATGGGAGAAGCACTAACAGAGGGAGGTCGAAAAGCAAAAATCACTAGTCAAGGTCTAAAGTAGAAAATCGCAAAGACGAGTGTTGACACTGTCATAAGTTGGGATACAGGAAGATCAATGTGAAGAGTACAAGAACAAATAAGGTGAGTCACAAGGAGCCAATGTGTAAGCAATGAAATTCCCTTTTGTTAATTTATGTTTATCTGCTAAAGTTAATATGATGCAAGGTGACTGATTTATAGATTCAGGTGCTTTTCATTGTACACCCATGATGGATGCTTTTGACAACTATATAACATGTAATTTTGGTTCAACCACAGTTGAGAATGGGCATTGGGAATGAGCGAAAAATGCCCAATTGTTTCAAGTGAAAGCTCGCAGTGATGAGCAACTAGTCTTGCATGAAGCAAAGCACATTGGCTAGAATAAAAAATTGATTACAACTAGCAAATTGAATACATATGGGCTTATGGAAACATTTGGATATTGAGAGTAAAAGATCACTACAGATCTTTATTCAAGAGATCTTTTGCCGGGGCAGAAGAGGTGAATTTCTGTGAGAATTATGTAATGAGCAAACAAAAGGCAATTAGTTTTCATATGAGTGTGTGTGAGAAGAAACTTGGAAAGTTAGAGTTTGTACATTCAAATGTGTAGGGTATGGCTCAGAAATTCTTTTACGGTGGTAAGAGATACAACTAGAAAAGTTTGGGTTTATGCAATTTATGAGAAGGATGAGGTGTTTGAGACATTCAGAGATTGGAGGCCAGAATTGAGAATGAGACAGGTTGCAAAGTGAGAGCAGTAAAATCAGAAAACGGTGGTGAGTACACAAGTAAAGAGTTTAGTGATTTTCTGGTACAAGTAGGTATCCAAGGAATCAAGATAGTTCTTAGAACTTTACAGAAAATGGACTAGCAGAAAGATTGAACCACACGATAATCGAAAGAGCTAGATGCATGATGCTTCATTCAGGTCTTTCGTCAATCTTTGGAAAACTACAGTGGATACAATAGTGTACTTGATCAACCATTTTCCATCTAGTGCCCTTGGTGAGAACATACCGCAAAAACTATGGTCAAATAAACATGCAGATTATTCGCATTTAAAAGTTTAGGGTTGTATTGCCTATTCACTAATTAATAGGGAATAAAGAAAAAAAACTGCATTCAAAATCCAAAAAGTGTCTTCTTTGGATACGACAATGAGTATGGTTACAGATTTTGGAACTTTGTTGATAATAAGGTCATTCGCAAAAGGAATGTGGTTTTCAATGAAGAGTTCTCGTACAAAAATATGCACCACAACAATGATACTTGAAGGAAAGAGATCTGAAAGATGTGAATCAGATCATTGTGTCTATGTGCGTATGTATGGCAACAGTGATACAGTAATTTTATCTTTGTAGTGGGTGATATGCAATTGACAAATTCATGTATGAAGAAAATTAATAATGTGAAAAAGTTTTTTTTTGATATATCGGATAGAGCCAAACGGCTCCAGCCATCAAAAATTATATAAATCAATAAAAACAGTTAAGTTACAAACCAATAATCAATGGTTTTACAAGTTGTAAAACAGAAATAAGCGTACAAAAAAGAAATAAAAAATTGGCTGGGAAGCCAGCAAAACAGAGGTCTGCCCAACAACAGAAGCACCACACCGAAACAAGAGGGCGGAGCAATCAGCCAGGAAAAACAAGCAACTGATGGAGCCAAACCAGCTAGCCGCACCCGAGTGAGGACCAGGACCTAAGCGACTGAGCCATGAAACAGGAGGCCAACCCTCCCCACACGAAGACATCCAACTCCACTAGCAGTCCAAGGGAACTCTAGAGGCATGACGGAGGCAAAGCACTGCCTACCCAAGGATGTCAAAGAGAAGCCAAGACTCAACTGTGCACAAGCTGATGAGCTGACACAGAAGCTACTTTCCTCGCAAGAATATGAGCACTCACTCGAATCTGCAAATGATTAAAGACTTTCTTATTGTATCTCTGCTTGACGGGGGGAGGGGCAACCTTCACCGAAGGGGGCGAAATGGACACATGGTCAGATGATGAAGCTTCGACTTTGATAGGGCATGAAGGGGTAAAGAGAAGACTGGGAGCGACCATTGAGGCTATTGGAATGGAATTGGTAATGTCAGAACAACGGGGGAAAAAAGAGTCATCAAGACTCGGAGAAGATTTAAGGGAAATGGAGTGCAGGAAATGTTTAACCTCCATCAGGAGCTGATTGAGCCACGATTGAACCCCTAAATGTTGATACCAAGAGAATAAGCATCATGGATAATGAAAAGAGAACGTAAAATATTTGGGAGAAGAAATCTTCAAAGCACAAGGAGAGTTATAAAATAAAGAAGGGGCCTTAAAATTAACAATAGCCTTGTCAGGATGCACTTGGGGGTCAGAAATGCGGCAGTGCAGAGCGTGCCCCCTCGCACAACGAGACCACAAATGAGAAGAGAAATAGGATTTAAACAAGTCAGAATTTTTATCCAGATTCCAACTCAACGAAGGTGCCACTGAGTTAAAACAGGGACGAGCCTTGTAAGAACCCAAACGATGGTAGGAGACAAGTTTCGTATAAACCTTACGATCCTTAAAAAGGTTAGCAATATTAGGAGGTTGAAGAGTAGCAAGAGAATGACGATAAGGAGAGATAGGAGTAGAGAAGTTTGTAGCTGGCAGAGAAGCAACAACAGAGGAGTCGAGGTTCTTTCCAGTATCAATACTGAACTTTCTAGCCAAGCAAGCATGAAGCTTGCGCTTTAAGAGGGGGTAGTTAAGAAAGGGGAGGAGTTTGGCCGGTAAGGGATGACCTCTGGGAAAACCAAGGAGTTTTTGAAGGGAAAAGCATCGACTGCGAGAGTGACCAAACTTATCACAGAAAATGTACTTCATTTTATTCACACACTCACGTTTAAAATGGCCAGGAAGGAGGCACCTGAAGCAGACCCGTTAAAGGTCAGGCCTACGAGGAGAAGGGGAATTAGAGAAGATGGGAGAGCACCGAGGGTGATAGATGTTATCCAAAGGATGAGAAGATAAGTCCCACTTCAAATCCTGAGCCGTTTCTAAACTGTAAGAGCTAGCTTCGGACTCGATGAGATTCATGGATGAAGCCAAACCAAGATAGGCTCAAAGCAAAGCACCAACAGAGGAAAGGAATTGGACAATGGTACCACTTATAGTACAGATCCAATCCCACCAAAACAGCACCACCAAAGAACAACCCGGCGCCACTCAAAGAGGGGCAACAACACCCTCCAAATAGAGAGAAAAAGAATGGAGATAAAATAGAATCAGAGAGGATAAACAGAACGACCGAACTTGAACAAGCTCTTAGTCAGTACACAGTAAGGAGCTGAATAAACCACTGACTGTAACGATCCCCAGGGAAAGGGGAGCGCAATGCCAGAAAAAATAATCGGTCAACCCGAAAGTACCTCAGCTAAAGGAACCAACATAGCGCTCAGTAGAAGCAGCAAAGCATAAGTTAAGCCCCAACGACACACCCTAAAAACAACTCTACAAGAAACTAAAGCTAACGACTATAGCATTCGAAAACTCACAGTGAGCGGTTAAATGGAAAGCCTGGATAGCAGCAAGGGGGGGGGGAGCGTCACTAGCAGGAACCTCACCGAGACTGGGATCTCCGGCGAGCAGACGGAGAAAAGTCGTCACCGGAGGGAGGCGCAAGAGGAACGCAACCTTGGGGGATCCTTGAACTGCTGAGGAAAGAAAGAGAGCAAAGGATCTCCAATGCTACGCTGAGCGGTTACCTGGACACGGTGCAAACCCTGGAGGCGACGGGGAGCTCGGATCGAAACACCGAGGGGGAGAAAACGGATCGTCAAGGAAAGGGAGGAGTGGGAAACTGGGGATATGGGTCTGAAGAGATGGAAGAGCTGAACAAAAATAAAGAAGGGAGGATGGGGGAAGGATGTGAAGGGTGGCCGGATCTGGAGGTGGAAAGACGGAGATGAGAGCCGGAAATAATTGCTTTTCAAAACGCTTCTCAACAACTTTCCTTAATAATGTGAAAAAGTTGCTAGCATCTCAGTTTTCCATGAAAAAATTGGGGGTGACAAAGCAAATTCTTGGCATTAAAATCAGTAAAGACAGATAGAGTAAGAAACTTCGGTTGTCACTAGAAGACTATGTAAAGAAAGTGTTAAAGCGATTCAATATGGATGGTGCGCGACTAGTCACTTATCCCTTGGATGCACACTTCAAGTTATCTATGGACTTGTGTCCTACATCAGAGGTAGAAAAATGGAGGAAATGACTGCAAATCCTTATGCCGCAGTCGCTGCCAGTTTTACGTATGTGATGATGTCTACAGAGCCAGTTATCTCACATGCAGTGGGAGTTATTATCCAGTACATGAACAATTCAGGTAAAGATCATTGTTATGCTGTAAAGTGGATTCTTAGATATCTTGCAGATACTTCAGATCATTCTTTATATTTTGGGGTGATTCTTTACATATACATGGTTATGTTGGTGATGACTTTTACGGTGATCGTGATGGTTGTAGAAGTACTACAAGATATGTGTTCACAGTTGGACATATAGCTGTGAGTTGGGCTTCTCAGTTACAGAAGGTTGTAGCACATTCAACGACATAGTCAGAATATATGGCGCTTATAGAGTTTTTGAAAGACATGTTATAGATATCGAAACTCATGGGTTAGCTGTGTACAAAGCAACCCATAAGGGATCTATGGTGTGATAGTCGGAGTGTTGTATTCTTGGCAAAGAACTTGGCATTCCATGCTAGGACTCGACACAATCAGATAAGGTATCAATTTATTATGATGACAATTGAAAACAAGTGGTTGAAGCTATTAAAGATTTTTGGCACAAAGAACCCGGCTTACATTCTCACAAAGGTAATGGATAGCAAGAATCATCGATTTTACTATTCTGCTATCGGATTGTTTCTATTTTGATTGATGGGAGACTCGCAAAGGCACGTGACATGAATAAGCCAAGAGAGAAATGAAGAACAGATTGTAGACTTCGTGTATATGTCTCCAAGTGTGAGATTGTTAGGATTTGAGGATCTGATACATGAGCACAATGGTTTGGAGGAGAAGAAGCCAGGCTGCAAATAGAGAGCACAGCAACAACAGCAGCCGTAGCAAGCAACAACAGTGCTGGATGCAGTCGACTGCATTTAATTGCGGTCGATTGCAATGGGCATGCTGCGCTCGACAAGGATTTGACGTCAACTGCTAGGAGGGCCATCAACTGCGTTTGCTCTCTGAGTTGCTTAGACTAAAATTAGACGACTACCATGATTTCGCAATCGACTGCAAAGATGCATAGTTGGGAAAATAGACAACGACTGAGATCTAGGCTTATATGTATATATTGTATGGTGTACGATTCTAGGGTTATTCCAATATTGTTCTATTAGAAAAAGAGAGATCTTCTCGAGAGGGGGAGAAATAGATAAACCCTACACATTGGTGGTGAGATTTTGAGTGATTGTAAACATGTTTCTCTTTATATTCTCCAGTGGAAATCACAAGAGCGCCTCTGCGTAAGGAAGTGGCCATTGTATTGGTGAACCTTGATAAAAATCATATGTGTTTGTGTGTTGTTGGCTTTGTTTGTTTGCGTTTCTTTGATTTTGATTACTTGTTTGCATCTCAGGTTGGGTATTGAACTCAACATTTTCTATGATATTTGACATATAGATGTACATAAGTATAACAACTATGAGAAAAAGAGACTTATTTATAAGGAAATTCATTAAAAAAAACTTTCCTTTTTCTTTTTGAATATAGAACCAATTTAGAGTAATCATAATTTCAAGTATCGTTTACCATTAATTACCAAGCAAAAGGTTTATTTAGTATGGTTTTGAAGGAAAGCTGTAAGCTGGTTATTCTCTATTATATATATATATATATATATATATATATATTGATCAAGTGAGAACTAGTTCTTACAATAAGTTTCGTGTGAACTTCTTACATAGCCATTGTAACGCCCCGAATTTCAAATAAGGCCGAATTCGAGTTTTCACAGGATCTTTACTTCACTTCGTACAATTTTACAAGGAAATTTAAAACTTTTTTCAATAGCACATCAGATTTCATTACACTTTGTTTACACATCGATAGAATAAAAGATTACAACATGGAAAACAAAAGCACAACTTGTACAGCTTTATCAAATAAGTCATCGATTGCATCATAATATCTTTATTCCTTCATGAATAGTCCATTACCTGCATATTAAGCTGTGGGCACGTCAGTCACTTACAACTGACGAAAGTGTTATACTCGGTCATCCTCTCTATGCCGTACATATAACGATCTCATTACTTTAATAAAATCACAACAAATTGATTGAATGAACAAGTATAGTGTTAAATCCTGACTACACTAAACATGTAAGTGTATGCCATGCCTTAATGCCTAATGCACATATTTTATACTAGGATGACACTAATGCACACGTGTTTGGATTCTATGCATCCCATACTACATAGGTCTGAGGGCAAGTGCCTACGTACTCCACAATAAAAGGTTCGATCCCTCGCCATGATAACTACCCAGTAATAAAACAAGGTTTAGATCATTCCACAAATATGGGTTCCAGCCTCGCTGGCTATTATAACGGTTCCCTCATCGTGCGAATCATCCCGCAAGTGCCCCCTAGCCCCAGTATACGTATATACATTAGAGACGGCAAACTATCTGCCCGACTACGCTGAGTCCCGTATTTAAATATAAAAACTCGTCTCACACAGAGCAACCTCAGTCCGCCGACTGGGTCTATAGCCACGAAGATCCACCGCCGACTATATAGAGGCAACCCACTTACGTTTGCCCAAGTTAACTACATCTTCACTTATGTGCCTAATTATTTAGTTCAAGACATGAATTTGTTATCATTCTTAGAATCAATTTTACCTCCTACCGGACTTGTTCATAAAATACGAGATCGCCCCATGGCAATATCTCCAAATCATATCTCAAATCTTTCTTTCAATGGTGCCGGTAACTGAGGTCTTAATAATTCTTAAATCATAATTTTTTTTCATGTACAAGAATCATGGGTATTCACACCCTTCAATAATCATGTCTTAAACCTAGATAATTTCATCTTTCAACTCATTCACAAAAAAACGGTCATAGTCTCGACACCATTCATGATCTAGTTGTTTATTCATATTTTTTTTAAACAAGCATTACCTTCAAGTACATAAATTTCACCATATGAATTGTTAAGACAATTCTAAGTTATCACAATGTTTCAATTCACAAAATATTTCTTAAACATGATACAAGTGTAATTATTCTTAAAAGATCAATTTACAAAATACTACTTTTCTCCACAAAATTATATTTTCAAAATTTCATTTCTTTTCATACTTCAAAAAATATATATAAGAAAACTATCTCTTAATAATTTTCATTTCATTCTATATTAATACTAAGGCTTTATGTCTAAGTTTTTCCTTTAATAAAAACCTTCACATATGCAAAAAGAGATCAAAAAAATCAAAGAGGGTGCTCGGTTTCGAACCCATGCCCTTAGGTCAACTGCGGTCAACACCCAAACCCTGCCCGGCTAGCCATTTGGTCCCAAGTGGACCTTTGTCATTTTCACAATCCGAATTACCCTTAAGTTCAGTTTCGGTTTTTTCGAAAATTTATAAAAGAAAAAAAAAATGAAAGTGACCATCAAGTTTTGAACCAAAGATCTTTTATAAATAAGGCTCTGTGTTGCACTGGCTAACCAGTAAGTCTATGTGTATTTTCTATTTAGAAATTGTACTAAAGTACTTTTGTTCAATTATTCCGAAATGTTTCTTTTTCCATGAAACTTGTTTATTCAAAAGATAAAAATCTTCTAATAGTTTTGAAATAAACTCTTTCTTGATATTAGAATTTTAAAACTAGTAAGCAACAATTTTCAAATTCTTTTAAACACTATTTCTACTCATTTAAATTATTCTCTTTCTCATTTTTCACATATACTTAGGTTTCTCTAAAAAAAAGAAACTTAAATTTACAAAAGACAACTAGTGTTCATAACCAATAGTGGTGTTCTCATTTTTACACAAATTACACTTTAATAATAATACTAGTGCATTCACTTGAACAAGAATACTCTTTTATGCTATAGTTTATATTCTTCTCAATTAGGACATACATTTGTCAATACATTACAAAACACTAACTAGGATAACTTTCTTTCTTCTTTCTTAGTATTCAAAACATGATGTGATCAACATATTTCATAGCCACAAAAATTTTGCAAACATACTAACATGGTTTATAACAAAAAGAGTTCTTATCATAAATTAACACGGTATCCATTTCTTAATTGCAACAAACTATCTTCATACATATCATATTATGCTAGCATGAATTTTATTTATAATTTTCACATTAAAATTTTCCCTTTATATTACTCATTTTAGCATGCATGTCCTATATTAGAAAATAATGAAATCACCCACCTTATGTGAAGCTTGAACAAATGAAGGAACACTACTTCTAGCTCCAAAACAACTCCTAGCTCCTAGCAAGGCTTCTCCTTCTAGCAATGGCTTCTCCTCCTAGCAAGCTATCCTAGCAAGAATTTCCTCCAAGCAATAGAACTCTCTTACTCTCTTTCTTTTCTTTCTTTCTTTTTTCTGATTTTGATAATGTTTTTGGTGCAAAAGAAAAGTAGGAAATGAGGCTCTATTTATGGGGTATGGTTAGGGTATATTATGCATAATTGTACACCTAATAACTCTCCATATTAATTCTTACAACTCTTCATGTTCTAAACTCCTAAAACCTACAACTCTTCATCTCCCCACTCTTCACAAACTCAACCCCCCAACCCTTCTTCTCCCCCTCTCAAAAACCGGCCACCCCTTACACAAAACCGGCCAAGTTCACTTGTGTGTGCATGCACACATGCACATACAAATATGAATACATTTCTATAACTCTAAATGTGTACTAACATTTGTAACTTGTTATGTATTAGTGCATGCTCAACTTAAAATGTGATTTTATTAATGGGCTTGATTCATGGGCTCACTTTTAATTAATTAGTTTAATTATCCTAGTGGGCTAGATTTTAATCTTTAGGTCCATGGATCAAAAGAAAGCTAATTAAAATTTATGCATGCTAAAAATTTATAAATGAGAACAACAAAATGAAAATAGAAATTTGCACGTGCATATACGTGCAAAAATCAAAAAAATACATTATTAATTTAAAATAAATTGTGGGGTGTTACAACCATTACCTAGATGATTCGATTCGCTCACATTATTTCGAATGATTAAATTATTCTTAACATGTAAAATCAAGTCATTCGTCCATCTATCATGCACTTTATATAACCACACAATTTGTAATACTTTATGTAAATCACCTTAGGGGGGGGTGATTAGGGTGATTGTGCGGAAATTAAAAAAATTAAAATTAAGTTGCAAAGTAAATGAGAAGAGATAAAGAAAGCAAACACAACAAGCATAAGTGACACAGTGATATAACGTGGTTCGAACCCCAGGTCTACGTCCACACCACCTACTTGTAGTAATTCTCCGCCACAAGCGTTCCACCATACTCAAACCCTTGTATAGTGATTCTCGAATTCAGACCGAGAGACCTATTACACTCAAAGGACTTCTAAGACAAGCTCTGTCAATCTCACCGAAGTGGAAGAAAAGAAAAACTCAATATCTTTAATGATCTTGTCTGAAGAAAACAAATAAGTATCACACACTCGGATTGATTGTTGAATTAATTAGTTCAAAAGATTTTTCTCAGAGCAACAGGTCAGGAATACACATTGGGTTCGTCCAAATATATAGACTAGGAAGTGTATCTCTCAAAAATAGAAACAATACATTCCAAAAGAGAAATCTGCACGAGGTACGGTCGACCGCAAATAGGGACAGTCGACCGTTCATCTTTTAATCGAAAAATCGAAAGATGAATGGTCGACTGTCTCATCATTTTAGCTGTAATGAGCGGTCGACTGTGGTGCGGTCGACTGTGGTGCGGTCGACCGACAATATGGTTCGGTCGACCGCAATCGTGCTGATTCTGATGAAACCACTTTATATTCTTACCATATACTAATCAATCAATTACATATAAAATCTCACATATATGGAATTACAGAAATTGATCTTACAAGCTTTCTTGAGCTCTAATCAACATGTGCACTTTTTGAATAATGTTTTCTTTTGCTTAATTTTGTAATCCTTCTTTATTGCTTTCTTTCTTTTGCTTCTTTTTGAATCTTTTTGACTCTCTTATTGACTTAATTATTCATGAAAATCTGAACATCTCAATTGAAACTTATTAGTATTTGTAAGCACATTTTGTGCACACCAAACTAAGAGTCAACAATCTCTCCCTTTTGGTGTGAACAAAACATGCATTTAAATGTTGAAAATAAAACTTATAAATACTCCCCCTAAATCCAATACTTTCTATATCAAAGATTTTCATATATAGTATAGCTGAAGAAATAAGAACGTTCAAGAGAGATTTTCTTTTCAGTATTTATTTTCAGTAATAACATTCAAAAAGATTCTCCCCCATTTTGGAACACACCAAGAGGGAACTAGAAATGATAAATGATATATAAACAATACACCCCCTAAATTCATGCATGGAAATATAAATGAACATGCAATAAAAATGTGAGTAAAGAGCAAACATAAGAATAAGAAATTTTGGGGAATATTACATTTTTGAATAGCAGAAGGAAAATCTACGTACATGATACCGTTGATCGCGAGACTCTTTGATATACAGTGAGAGCTCTTCATTGTATCATAGATTTAAGATTTTCCCAATACAAACGAGAGACATAGAGCAAAAGATCAAAGAAATAAATTTCATGAAATTAGAAACCATAGAAGTACTGTAAATAGATTTTCCTTACACACCAAAAGAAACAAAAATAAGTCAAAATCCAAAAGAGCAGAGGCAAGACCGGTCGACCGCACGGTCGACCGTAAATATACATACAGAGGGTAGTTTGACTAAGACCAAAGAAGGAACCGGTCGATCGCCTGGTCGACCGAAATACTGATACGACATGATTATATATAAAAACAGAAGCATATAGCCAGATATGTGAGAATTTTTGTAAGCGATTTCTGGATAGATGTGATTACATAGCGAAATGGTGCATACATGAGAATATTGGTTCATATTACAGCTATCCAATTACAAACTAATCACCAAGGATCTATTCCTCATCATCATTATCACCACCATCATCTTCGTCTTCATTGTCTTCATCATCTTCATCATCATTCTCCTCATCATTAGGAGGAGGAAGAAGTTCCCAATCGTCTTTGCCTTGCAAGTATTCGATAGTGTTGACATAGTAACCATATACTTGCATTTGATGAGCGGCAAATTGCTCATGAGTCATGAACGAAGATAAGGAAGAGGGAGTAGTATTCTTGCGATGACAGGAGGAAGGGGCTTGTGGGGATTGTTCGGCTTGGCGCTCTTGTTGAGCTTGACGACGGCGAGCCTGTTGGGTAAACGGAACATCAATGCCCATTTTTTGAGGAAGGATTGGCATAGGATTTTTGCTCAAAAGAAAATTCCTAACATCAATACAGGAGTCAATAGCTAGATTGTAAATAAGAGAACTGTATGGAAGGCCACGATTTTGAGAAGTTGAAAAATCATGATACGAATAATAAATGTGGCATGATCAAATTTATATTTGCCAAGAATGAGGAAGATTATGAACGATTGATCAACTCGTATTTTAGACTTGTCATTCTTTTTATGTCAGATATTTGTATTTACGATTTTGTTCAAAACACGGGCAAAATCGGTAAAATTTGTTGGAGCGGGACGAGGAAGATGAGAAAATTCTGGTTGAACAATCATGGATTTGACGGTATTTTTATCGTGGCCAGGTTTATAGTCAAGTGTTTTGAAATCATGATGATAAGCATCAAATTCTCCTTCGGGAAATTCATATCTCCTATGAAGATATTCGGGAGTAATTTTGACTCTTTTTCCAAGAATGATAGAAGAGATAGTGAGATCATTGTCTTGAAAGCCTTCAAGATTAGCATAAAATTGACGAGTCAATGACTCGGAGTGGGTGCTTGATGTAGCAAGATAATTCTCCTACCCCAAATCTCTCAGAATCTTAACCATAACAGAGAATTGCACACCTAAGGTGACTAAATTTATCTCTCGGTTGGCAACAACCGAAGCATTCCAAAGTGCAGAAAAATAGAGATCATCGCAATTAGAATTTCTAAATGTAATACCTTATCTAGTGACAGATTTTGAGGCTATAGCTTTCTTACTCTTTGATTTGTAAGAGGAGGAGGCCATGGAGCAAGGAAGAAGAGAACACCCGAAAAAAATTTGGAGAAAATTGTTAAAGATATGGAGTTTATTTGATGGGTTTTGGAGGAGGGAGGCTAGGGTTTACCGTGAAGATTGAGAGAGAAGATGGAAGAGTATTTATACTAGATGAGTGGGACCTGAATGTCATAGAAGGAAAGAGACCTAAGCAGTCGATCGAATCGGTCGACCGGTTCAAAGAGACGGTCGAACGCACCATAAGAGAAAAGGGGTTTTGATTTAATAAGTTTTGGCAGAGAGGTGGACGGTCGACCGTGAGGTCGACCAGTCCACATTCGACTGATACCAAATTTCTAAGTATAACACGGTCGACCGGTCGGTCGACCGAACATGCAACTGACTTTTAATTTCTGAAAGTCATTTTTCTTTGAATCAACATATTTATTTTAGATCAGGTTATAATATATCAGGGAAAGTTATTATATGTTGTAAAATTCACACAGTACATGCATTTCTTAGATAGATAACTGATGTTTTAGACATTTTACTTTGGAAATAAGTCATCTTAATAAAAATCAATGCTAATTTAGATTTTACCCGATGCTGTACTTATCTGAAGAACTAAAGTCCTTCTCCTTCTTCCTTGATAGAGATGCAGATTTTGTTATTATAGCTCGCTGTGACTATCGAGCGTCTTCTATCAAGGTGACTGCGATCTTTTAAGTTGGGGGTGTCGAAGCACCTACATGAAAGTTTGTTGATGTCCAAGTAGACTTTGTTCCTTCATATGTATTCTTTCTTACCCAAACAAAATTAGTATTCCTTTTTAGAAAGCAATTATAAGAAATATGCCCTATTCTACAACAGTAGTGACATGTGATACGATTATGCCTTGGGTCATGCACACTTACATAGTTTTGTGTTGATTTGTGATTATATTGGTGACTATGCATATGTGTATGACATGATGACTTAGATTTTTGTTGGTGTATTGGCTCTTCGTAACCAAGCCCTCGATTATCATGATAAGATCTTGAATTCTTTGAAATAAGGTAACTGGGCCCTATTTTTCAACAATTTTCTCGAGCTCAATTACTATTTTACAAAGTCTTTTCTTAGTCATCTCATCGTATTTTGTGTTACAACGAAGAGTGTCTAGTATAGCATAAAGTATTCTATTTTGTTCAAGAGCTTCATTACAGCCTTCTACTACATCATCAAATTTTCATTTGCATTCTTTTAAATCATCAGTGAGTTTAGCAATATAAACAGATTTTTCATGAATTTCTCTTAGATTTTCATCATGTGTTGCTAAGGATTCCTGAATTTGTTGTTTTAAATGCTCATTTTCCTTTATCAACACATCATGGTTTTTCCTAAATGACTCGAATTTTTCCATAATCAAAGATTTTTATTTTTCAGTTTTTGACTTTTAGCGATGAAAGAGTCATGTGATTGATTTAAAATTTGTTTATATTGTATTAATTCATGACTTAATTTCTTAGCATAACCCTTTAATCCATTACACATGTCTACTAAATCATCGTAAGTGGGTTCTTCGACTACCTCTTCTTGAGATGCTGATTGCACCTCACCATTTCCAAGAGCCATGAAACCAATATTGTTGTGATCTTGCTTATCCTTATTGGAATCTGAGTCTAGTCATGTTGCCTTCAACGTCTTCTTTCTCAATCCTAGATTGGAGTGGTAGTAGTCCTTGTTCCTGTCCTCTGAGATGGGACAGTTTGCACGAATGTGTCTAGGCTTCTTGCATTTGTAATATATGTCGTCTTTGTCATTTTCTCTTTCTCCTTGATACCTGCCATATTTTTTATGTTTAAGATACTTACGAAATTTCTTAGTCAACAAGGCGATGTCTTCATCTGACTCCTCACGATCTGACTCTGCTTTTGATGATTGAGATTTTTCTGCTTTCAAGGCGATGGTCCTCTCTTTGGTTTTTGGTTCAATCCCGATGTTCTGCCTATATCTTTTGGTTTCGGTCATCTCCATCTCGTATGTCTTCAGTTTTCATTGGAAGGTGTAGTAATCGAATCCCTTTTCCTCAAGGATCTCCCTCATTACAGCAGCTTTTATGTCCCATTCTGGCATGAGACAACTTATGAGTTTTCTGACCTTTCGGTCATCATCCAACCCCTTACCTAAGCTCTCAAGCTCGTGTGCAATAATATCGAAACGGACAAGCATTTGATCTACGTTCTCTCCTGGCAACATACGAAAAACATCAAACTTATAAAAACATAAATTAACTTTTACTTTTATCTCAGATGCGGTTCCTTCATGCCGTTTCAGCATGTTGTTCCAAATTTCGTATGCCGTCTTGCAGTTTCGACCACATTGCATTAATTCTTCATTGTTTAGTCCTGCATAAAGAGCTGTTATAGATTTGGAGTGTGTAGTTTTTAGTGCTAGCTCTGCTTATGAGAAAGCATTCTTTCCATCGCTGACAAGAATATTTGTTTTGTTTATGCACACATTCCATACTTCTTCTCCAAGCATCTGTAAAAAATAAGACATACGAACTTTCCAAACATCATAGTATTTTCCATCAAAATATGGTGAATGTGTTAGACATGTCCCATTGGAGATGAATGGCTCCGATGAGTACAAATTTTCGGGAGGAGGGGGCCATTGGACCTTTTGCTTAAGCTTTTAAGCTCTTAGTAAGCACCTCGCTCTGATACCACTGTAAATCACCCTAAGGGGGTGAATAGAGTGATTATGCGGAAATTAAAAAATTAAAATTAAGTTGCAAAGTAAATGAGAAGAGATAGAGAAAGCAAACACAGCAAGTACAAGCGACGCAGCGAGATAACGTGGTTCGACCCCTAGGTTTACGTCCACACCTCCTACTTATAGCAATTCTCTGCCACAAGCGTTCCACTATACTCAAACCCTTATACAGCGATTCTCGGATGCAGGCCGAGAGACCTATTACACCCAAAGAACTTCTAAAACAAGCCCCGTCAATCTCACCGAAGTGGAAGAAAAGAAAAACTCAAGATCTTTAATTATCCTGACTGAAGAAAATAAATAAGTATCACACACTCGGATTGGTTGTTGAATTGATTAGTTCAGAAAATTTTTATCAGAGCAATAGGTCTGGAATACACAGTGGGTGTTTCCAAATATATAGACTAGAAAGTGTATCTCTAAAAAATAGAAATGATACATTCCAAAAGAGAAATCTGCACGAGACACTGTCGACCGCAAATAGGGACAGTCGACCGTTCATCTTTTAATCGAAAAGTCGAAAGATAATGGTCGACTGTCTCATCATTTTAGCTGTGATGAGCAGTCGAATGTGGTGCGGTCGACTGACAATATGGTACGGTCGACCGCAATCGTGCTGATTCTGACAAAACCACTTTATATTCTTACCATATACTAATCAATCAATTACATATAAAATCGCACACATATGGAATTACAGAAATTGATCTTGCTGGCTGATATGGCTAAAATTGGGGTTAAATCGAGACCGTCCAGATCGATCACGAATCCTGAAGCGCGGGGGTAAAAAGGTAATTTCACATACAGATGAATCCAAAACGGGTATTGGGCCTCCTTCTCACAGAACCAACCACCCGCGAATAGATCCACTTCAATTGGGTACGGGTCCCGACCCGATACAAGCCCAATCCACCAAGAAGAGAATCAGGCCACTGATTTGGTCAAATCAATAAGCCTGATTAGCTCTCACCAGGGAATCAAGGCTTAACTTCCCAAAACAGAATAGGAGGATTTTTCTCCTATTTGTTAGGCAGGAAATTAGGCCCCAAATCATTCCAAAGGCGACTATAAATACAACCCTTCTACCACCGAGACCAGGTGAATCACTTTTTCACCACTTAAGCTCTTTCTTAATCTTTTCCTGATTACTGACAAGAGCGTCGGAGGGTGCGTCGCCGGAATCAACCCCGGTGTTTCGCACTTCCTTGCAGGTTGTGCCAGGAGCAAGAAGGCCGAGTCAATCGTTCAGGTGTATCCCGGACTCACAAATTCTATCTGTTTACCCCCACACCGAAATCAGCGGTAACAGATTGGCGCCGTCTGTGGGAAACCACCACACGAACGACCTCAGCTTCTCCTTCATCGCCTCCCATCGCCATGCCTCCGAAGAAGAACAGATCCAAAGGATCCAACCGGGTGGCCAACCCCGCCGACCCTACGGAGGATACCCCCGTCAACCAAATTCCCCAATCTGGGCTTCCTCCGCCGACCCAACCGGTCCAGCCTCCTCATCCTCAGCAGCAACCGAACC